>OX463786.1:16729910-16914323 GCA_949825025.1 Siphlonurus alternatus | reverse complement strand
CTGTCTGTCCCCAATAATGTAATGCTTTATTCTGGAAATGATTAAATACGTTTTTTTGGTTTTCAGATAGTATTATGTATTATGCTATCAGGGAGTTTTATATCTCTACATAAAATATATATTGGTTTTTGGTAAAATAGAAAACCAATAGTAAAAATACTTTCCAATAAATACAAGATCAATATTGGTGTTCCAATCAGATGGCAACTATATAGCATTTTGGTTATTTCAGAATATAAATCCTCGATTATCTACCATCAATCCTTGCTGAGCATGTTCAATGTAAAGTATTTTCGTCGTAGATATACAGTACTTTAGAAGATTTATTTTCCGAAGTAGTTGAATTCTTAAAATTACAGTATAAAAATATTTCTCATACTGATATGGGACAGTAATTGTGACAATGATTGCAGCATTAAAATTATTTATTTAAAATAATTTCACCACAAAAATATTAAAATATTTTAAACAATATTTACAAAAAACGTTGTTTAAATTTGTTAAATAATTGTATTATAATTTTTTAAAGTTTTTTTTTTTTTTAAGTTTTTTATTATTAATTTGTGTACAAATACAGTCCAACCAAGGCACTAAATGAAGCCCTATCGGTTGGAACTGACAGGGAGTTACATTAAATTATTATTTTTAAAATATTTCGGTAGTCATCTGGCAAAACCGGTCAACTGGCTTTTTAGAAACTTTACAGGAGAGCCAAAAAACACTTTTTTGAGCGTTTAAAAATTCATAAATTATTTGGTTTTTTACTGATTTTTATGATTTTTTTTTGTGGTATCACTTAATTACGAATGTAGCTTGTAGTGAAATTAGAAATTCAATACATATAATAATTAATTCAGGAAAAAATAAAATGTCCAAAAATTAGCCAGATAGCCGATTTTGTCAGACTCAGATTCAGGAATTTGTAGCCACTTGGCCGGTTTTGCCAGACTGCAATTAGCTTTTTTTCCACCAGTTATCCGCTTTTGCCAGACTCAAATTCAGGATTTTTTAAATTTAACATTATAAAATAAGTTTACAATTAAATTACTATTTTATTATATTGAGCAACTGGATTTTAATATACATAAAAAATAATATTATACAAAATAATAATTGCGTATAATAATCATCACTTGAAATTGAAGCTTAATTGTTGTGCTTCTTAACGGTAGCATTATAATTTATAACAATTATGCTTTGTAAGATAATAAATTACTAGCGCTTTTGAACATTATTACGCAATATAATTCTTTATATACCAATGTACAACATGCACTTCAATTATAAATTAAAATAATATACTCATTAAGTGGGTATTGTAGGTTCAAAAAAAGTTTATCTACACAAAAATAACAGCAGTGCGCTTGACCAGGTCTCGTCAGATCACTGAAGTCAAGCAACGCCGAGCGTGGTTAGCAGTTGGATGAGTGACCATTTTCAACAAGAAATGCATTATTCACCCAGGGGTAAATCATTGCGCTTTTCCACTATGTGGTTCCCCTGGCTTTGGACCATTGCACTTCCGATTCATTGACAAAAGCTCTAGCGACCATCCTGTCTGAGGTTTCCACGTTTCCCTCAGTCACAGGTAAATTCCGGGAAGAATTGCAATTAAAGTAAAGTGCGCGCCAGAAAAAACGTTGAGTTAGTATTTTCTAAAAATAGTTCAAGTAGTCCTCCATATCAAACCAAAATTCAAAAAAATCTCAAATAGGTTTGCAAGAAAAAAATTCCAAAGTCAGAGTGAACGCGTTGCTTAACATGGAGCCTTACCTGACAAAAACCCTCGAATATCTCGAAAAAATACACCATTAGATGGTATGAAAAAGATATAGTAATGTTCTATGACCCAAGCTTTAACCAAAAACCGATTAAAAAAAGAATCTCTCAAATCCATTTTTCCGTAAAAAAATAATAAAAAATCTTATGGGAATTAACATGATAGATTTTCTTGATTTTTTTACGGAAAAATGGATTCGAGAGAATTTTTTTAATTGGTTTTTGGTTAAAGCTTGGGTCATAGAACATAACTATATTTTTTTCATACCATCTAACGGTGTATTTTTTCGAGATACTCGAGGGTTTTTGTCAGGTAAGGCCCCATGTTAAGCAACGCGTTCACTCTGAATTTTGAATTTTTTTTCTGGCAAACCTATTTGAGATAGAATTTTTTGAATTTTGGTTTGATATGGAGGACTACTTGAACTATTTTTAGAAAATACTAACTCAACTTTTTTTTTCCGGCGAGCACTTTACTTTAAGGCCGTGGCCGCCCCCGTTCCAGAAGAGCCCGCGAAATGCTTACGTTAAGTTAGGGTTCGGGGATTCAAAGTAGTATGTTATTAGATTAATTAATAAATACAAGTAAAATATAACCAAATACGGGGGTTTGATTAAAAAATTGCTTCTTCTTTATTTTATTATTTTTTTTTTTCATTTTTTTTTTTTTTCATTTTTTTTTTTTAAATACAAGGACACACCCCTAAGAGCTTACAGCTCGCGGCGGGGTAATGGGTAGGGATAAAGTAGGAAAAGGATGGCGGCCCATGGCTTGTTACGCATCCCAGCATTTACTGAGGTGAGACTGAATAAGGAATCATGGAAAACCTCAGTCTGGACGGACACCTCTACTTTTTATCAATGGACCAAAGTGATGACCAAAGCCTGGGTAACCACACACAAGTGCATCACTGCACTGGGTGGAAAGAGAGAAGAGTTTACCGAGTAGCGTAATTTCTACTTAAAACGGTCACCCATCCAAGTACTAACCACGCGCGACGCAGCCTGACTTCGGTGCTCTAACGAGAACCAGTCGAATCAATGCACTGCGCCACGCTCGACCTACATATTTGCTACACCCTTCTTTTATAATTAATTAATTATTATTTGAAAATCATAAAAATTACAGGGATCGGATGCGGAATGCAAGATGCACACGGTTGCGCAAAAATGGGCTTGCATCTGCATCCGTGCATCCCAGATGCACAGGAAAAAATGAATGCATCCGGATGCGCATCCACGGATGCACGAAAAATAAATTTGCATCCATTTAACACTTTTTTTTTCTATTTTTTTATCAGGTTTTTTGCTAATGGCCTCAAAATAAATCTTTAACACAAGGCATTTTTTTTTAAATTTATTTGCCATGCACTTGTCGTTTAAAATTGCAAGAAACAAAGTCTATTATAAAAACCAAAGATCGGATGCAGATGCAAGATGCACACGAATGCGCAAAAATGGGCTTGCATCTGCATCCGTGCATCCCAGATGCACGGGAAAAATTAATGCATCCGGATGTGCATCCCAGATGCATGGAAAATAAATTTGCATCCGGATGCGCTTCCCAGATGCATGAAAAATAAATTTGCATCCGGATGCGTATTCATGGATGCACGAAAAAATTAATTTGCATCCGGATCCGCATCTCGGATGTATGAAAAAAACGCGTGCATCCGGTCCCTGAATTCATAAAAAATAATTATCTATTATAGTCTATAATAATCAGTATTAAAAGTAAATCATTTTAAATTAATAAAAATTATAAATCTTCAATTATTTTTGTAACAAGATTAGAGCCAGATATCCGGTTTTGCCAGATTCATGTGACAGCTTTTTAAACCACTTGTCCGCTTTTGCCAGATTCATGATGAACTTTTTTCAACCACTTGTCCAGTTTTGCCAGACAACTATGAGAAAAATATTTTCAAAAATCTTGATATTTTTGCCCTTAAATATTAAAAAAAAAATAGTTGCATTGTTCAGATGACAAAATGCTTCTAGAATATCATAGGATTCAATGGAATGTACAGCACTATGCAAAAAAACGCATATCGAAAATTTCGCCACTTGACCGGTTTTGCCAGATGACTACCGATTTATTACTTTACGTTACAACTTTTTTCCAAACAAAACAATATAAAACGTAAAATACAATATTATTGTTACATAATGAAAAATAATATAAAGTTAATGCTCTTTAAGATTTAAATTAAAATATTGCACAGGAAGGATTAAGCTGTCGAGCGACATGTAAAGAAAAGCAATATATTTCTATGTAACTAAAATTAAAATTCATTTAATGTAATATACAATATATAATATTTGGTGTTACTGAGGGAGTTTCAAAAACAAAAGTTAACCAAAATTTTAATTTAAATTTTCAGATATCTTAATGTATGGTACTAAAGTTAAATAGTATATAATTTATACAAATAAAGAAAAATTCATAAATATTAGAAATGTAATATTACGAATTCAAATTCAAAATCCGATAATGGACAACATACATGAAAAAAATTTATTGCATAAATGAATAGAGGGTACCAAATTATGCTACTCTGAATTCTTTCAGATTTTTTTGAGACCCAGAACTATTTTTAAATAATTATTGAAAGTGCGGCCACGCCCCCTGGAGGCGTCAATAGGCGTCCAGTCTCCATCCTTTTTATTAAGGCTGCAGGGGTGCCAACTGAAATAATAGGACTTTCAATAATTATTTAAAAATAGTTCCAGGTTTCAAGAAAATATGAAAAAATTCAGAGTAGCATAATTTGGTACCATCTATTCATTTCTGCAGTAAATTTTTTTCATGTATGTTGTTCATTCCAATGTTAAAAAATACGCTGCTTTAGTAAAAAAATCAATATGGTTATTCCAATCGCACGGTAACTTGATCTCCGCTATATTTCGGATTGACGCGTCTCTGATGAATAATTCAATAGCAAGGTGACGAGATCCCGCGGGCAGGAGACCGTTACCTAGCAACGGTGACACCTCGAGATATTACAAACGTTACTTGATTTGCTGGAACTTCAAATCTATTTATTATGAACCCTGTTCTAGGGTACTTGTCACAATTCCTCCTAGCATTGATAATAATTTTGTGGGTCCCTTCCAAAAAAGCGGCCCAAGCCTATAGCAATCCATCCCAGAATTCACCTAGTTGTGACTAAGAAAACCATGGAAACCTTAGTCAAGATGGTCAGCAGTTGATGAAAGATACCATCAATCACTTCCTGGATGTAAGAGTGGGATGTTCCTTACACAACCATGTACCGTGAAAAGAATGGCGGTGCCTGGGATCGAACTCACGACCATGTGGGATGCACATATCATCAGGTACCTGGTTTATAATTTTGGTAAAGGTAAGAACAGCATCCAGTCAACGTAAATGCTATCCTAAGTTGTACTGTACACCTCTGGACAGTACAAACGTTATCCCTGCATAATTTGCTGAAGCTGCAGCTTTAAGGGTAAGGTAACACGGATCAGCTGACACAATGCTAAAATAAATCCCACACATGAAAATTATGAAAAAAATTTAAAATGTTCTCCTCTACATCCCCTATCAGTGGCTAAAATATCAGGTATACAAATTCGAGCTAGTTTTCTAGTAATGGATTTTTAAAGTTGACTAATTTAACATGGAAGTTTGAGTTTTTCATGTTAAAGTAGTTAACATTAAAAATTCATAATTAAAAAAACTAACTCGAATTTGTATACCTGATATTTTAGCCACTGATAGGGGATGTAGAGGAGAACATTTTAAATTTTTTTCATAATTTTCATGTGTAAGATTTTTTTAGCATTGAGTCAGCTGATCCGTGTTACCTTACCCTTAAGACACAAAAAAATAGCATTATTTTGGGAGTAAGGAAGAGCACCATGCGTATTTAACCATCCCCAAAAAAAATCAAATTCATCACGCCCCTATAGGCAATTTGGCATCTCCCAATCAGAGAAGGGTTAAAATTTGTGATGCCCTGAGGTGTATACCTGATGTTATATATATATTTTTTTTTATAAATTTGATAGTCAGATGAGCTGATGAAAATATCATATTTAAATAACCCACAGGATATTGGATATTTTTATATAAATATGAAAAAAATAATTGGAGAATATTCACTTCCAGTATGGTCATAGGGAGGGAGTTCTGACTTAAAAAATTAAAAAAATAATCAAATCAAAAATCACTTTTTTATTATATATATTTTTTATGTTTTGATACTCGTAAAATCATGAATATAATATTTGTTTAAAAAGATGGCATATTTACAGAAAGGCATTCAGTCCGCATCAACATGATGAACATCAATGGTAGACGACCATTCTGACTGAGATTTTCACTGGTTCCTTCATTCAGAATTAAATGCTAGGACAGATTTTTACAATAAATTTAATGATATTATATCAATATATAATAGAACTAACGTTAAATAGTATTTATATAATTTATACATAAAAAGGAAAATTCATAAATATTAGAAATGTAATATTACAAATTCCAATTTAAGTCGAAATCCGATAATTTCAATGTTAAAAATACGCTAAATGATAACAAAAGATATATCAATATAAAATAGAACACAAGTTTTACTGGAATTCGTTACTAAAAAATTAAAAGATCGCTAAGCCAGAACTGACAGAAGGCCCAAGGCATTTGACGACCTCCCTACCGTGTTAATGCGGTCATCACTTGACAACTTATCAATTATTATATGACCTTCCTGTTCCCTGTACACAGGGTTCATTTTATTTTTTATAATTTAATGTATGTTTATATACGAACGGGCCTAATATTTACAACCTAGACAATAAACTACATCAAATTATTACATATTTTTTATTTCAAATATATAACATATATATATTACATATAATTCGTTTATAAAAAAAATACAGTATTTTATTATTTTAAATAAAAAAAAATTATAAAAATAGTAAGCAATCACGTTTACGTTGAAATTATTATATTGAAAATGTTTTAAAATGTTTATTTGTTTTACTTATTAATTAATAAAATAGAATGATCATGATCAATTAATTTTATTGTAGCAAAAATGTAAATGACAGTACAATTAAAATTTATTGATTACGACAACGGAGGTAGTTAGGTTAATTTTTCGCGTTACGTAATTCAAATTTTATAGAAGAGCAATTGATAAAATATATATATATTAAACATCTTAACTAAATTATTTAGAAATCTCAAAATATATAGTATACCTCTTATTATTAATCAATATTATTTATTCATATTTTATCTACTTTATATCTGAAACACATAATCACCATTTTCATTTTTTATTAATAACGACAGTAAGACTTGAGCAGAAATCGACTGGAGTCTGAGAGTATGGATTATTTTGTTAAATACATTGTAAATAATTTATTCATAGCTGGAAATATACTATCCAATATCAATTTACTTGAAAGACAGTGCTGCCATCTATAACACATAATTTCTTGGTCGACAGGTGTTAGTTAGTCTGAGCAGGTGCAAGCTCTTTCTTGATTACATAAGGTTCAATATCATATTAAAAAACACACTAAATTTGCTTTATAGTATGATAAAATCATAAAAATTAACTACCTTAAAGCTTTCGCATGATGATGTACCGTAGAAAATAATTACAGCTTGCAAAATTTTAACCCTCTTATAAAGATAAAAAAAATAATACATATAAGACTACCGGAAAGTTTAAACAATGTTTGTAGTTAAATTTTACTTTCATTATGACAGCTGTATTTTGTTTATGTTTGCTTATATTGTAACAAAAGATATGTAATATTTTGCAATTAAGTTAATTATATGAACATTTTAGCTTTCCTGTCTGAAGTCTTTGTAGTTTTCATTCATTAAAAATTAAAGGATATGACTTGTTAGGAAAAATAAATTACATTGTGACAGTAATTACATTCTTTTATTTCAGCTAAAGAAAAAAATGTTTATTATTATTATTTTTTTTACCTGTATTATAACATACGATCTTTATGATAATCTTATATATATATATATATAAGCATCATATTTTGTAGTACAACTGTACGCTACGAAATCATGCGATTCTGTCTGCGACAAGCCTATATATAATAAGGCTAAACAATAGGTATGTTCGTAAATACACAATAAGAAAGAATCGATTATTTGTGATGAACCTTCTGTACTGTACATGGAACATAAGGTTCATCTCAAATAATCGATTCTTTCTGATTGTGTATTTACGGAGAGACCTACTGTTAACTCATTTTTTAAAGATGATAACATTTTTAACTTTTTTTTTTTTTAAAATCAAACCATAATTGGGCACTTCTACTTACATTATTACTTGCTAATTCTGAAACGCTGAATCTACCAAAACCCTATATATTTATATAACTTGAGCGTTTCGCGGGCTCATCCGGAACGGGGGCGGCAGAGCGGTAGGAGACCGCTCTATGGGGCGGTCACGACCTTGCAATCCGTCCTGACATTTGCCTGCGACTCAGGGAAACATGGAAACCTCAGACAAGATTACTATTGTAAGAGTGTAAGATTGTAGATGGTCGCTACAGCTTTTGTCAATAAACCGGAAGTACAATGGACTAAAGTCAGGGGAACCATATAGTGGAAAAACGCAATGATTTACTCTTGGGTGGTAAACGTGTTTTTTTATTGAAAATGGTCACTCATTCAAAGTACTATAATAAAATAATAATATGCATGGTTATTTTCATGCATGCGGTAAGTAATAAACAAATTCTGTATAAAACATATCATGCAAGAATTCACTACCTTTTACGTCTTTTCGCATGAACATATTAACATGTAGCGTATGTGTAAGTAGATAAAATCTAAATTACAGCACTACCTTCATACATCTAGTGTTTTTATCAGACCTGTACACACACGCAAGCCGCGATCGATCCGGGCGAGGGTAAATAAACGTGTGGTGGTCACGGTAATTCTAACGTCCGATGTTTACTTTGGTGCATGCTGAAAAGAAACCAGATTTTGAATCATATTTAACGTCATAATAATAACGTACAGTACACTCCTCGACTCTGAAAATTTCCTTCTGTAGCTTTGTTAATCACCATGTCTCGTAAGGATAACACGGGGAAAGGTGACTAACAAGGCTGCAGAAGGGAGATTTTCAGAAGCGAGGAGTGTACATACATCACAGACAATTTTAATCAATCAAGAATTTCACTCTTTAAAATTAAATAGTTTATGCTATTATACTCTGCTAATAGGAAGTTTTAATTTCAAGTACAGCAAAATTCTTGATTGACTGAAACTGTTTTTTGTTTGGTGACATTTTTTCTCATTTTTTTTTTTTTTTTTGTAAATTATTCAAATTTCGTTTATTTCTTTATTTCAAGAATTACGACAAAAAAATATTTATTTTGTTTTTGTCAATATATTATTATATTGTCATATTATAATTAAACACAGATTTACAGTATATTAGTTATATTCGATTGATAAAATAACATATATTTAAATTAAAAATGACAAATATGCATTGTGTACTTTTTAATGCCACATATAACAGCTTATTTCTTTAATTTATACTACGGCGCATGTTAAAAAAATTATTTTTTTCTTTTACGTTTGCTATAAGTATAAACATTTTTATTCTATTTTCTTACATCACTTAAAATCTGAATTATTGAACGGGACATAGATCGCTCAGCAGACATTTCTCTGGCAATATTATAGTTAGAGTGTATGCAATAACATTTTTCGCAATAAATATTTATTTAATAAATTTAATTATCATTAAGTAATACTAAGGGGCATTCACAAAGTCTGAAGGCCACATTTAAGGCTCGATAATTTAAAGCTTGATTTTAGACGTGTTTTTTAGACCCAAAATTTCTGGTCTTAAGGTAGAGATAACGCCGAACAGCTGATCGACGTAACGCCCTTTGATTAACATGTAAGCCTTAGCAAATTGACAAAAATTCTGAAATTTTTTTGAGAGGCAGATATTAGTGCCTAAAAGCCATAGAAAAAATTTCAAAACGATTTAACGAGCCGATTTTTTTTAATTAATTTTTTTAATTTTCAGCATAAGGCTTTCCCATGGAGAGCCAAACTAAAAAATTAATTTAAAAAAATCGGCTCGTTAAATGTTTTTGGAACTTTTTCTATGGCTTTTAGGCACTAATATCTGCCTCTCAAAAAAATTTCAGAATATTTGTCAATTTGCTAAGGTTTACATGTTAATCAAAGGGGATTACGTCGAACAGCTGTTCGACGTTATCTCTACCTTAAATTATTGAGCCTTAATTGTGGCCTTAAGACTTTGTGAATGCCCCTTACTGTTTTTGAATTTATAGCTAAAGAAAATTTACTAATTATAAACATTCATTTACTTTTAAAATAAATATGAAAAATGTAACTTTCAAAATATTACATAAAAAATATTTATTTAATTAAATCATATTAAATGTATTAAACAATATTTATAATTATATATTTCACTGCTAACGTAAAATATTTATTATATATACAAAACAGAAAATATTATGGAACAGTAGCAAATTTTTAAACATTATAAAATTATTATTTTAGTATTATTAAAATTAATAGCTCCCTTCATATAATAAAAATAAAATGGAAAATCACAGTATTTCAATAATAATATATTATTAACTAGGTAACAAAACTATAGAAATACGAAATTTTAGTATGTAATTTAAACTATCCACAATCTTAATTGTTTCTGTACAAATTCTGTGAAGATTTTTTGTTATATAAAATATTAAATTTGATATAAAAAAAATATTTATAAAACGCAAACAAGAAAAAATATTAAATTCCTAACATTTCTTTCTTATAGACAAAAAAAAATCCGCAATCAAACGTCTGTGATATTAAAAATTCCAGCACATTAAATCCCAATAACACATTTTGGGCACGCGGCACCACCACCGAAGGTCGAGCATCTTCGCATCAAGACGACGGCTGAGGAGCACGACAGCTGCCAGGCGGCGGGCAGAAAAGAGGGCGGGAGATGATCCCAGGCAGCTGCGGCTCCGGGAGGGCAGGGTGAGATTTCCAAGGTAAGACCTGGTGGCAGGTGAAGCAGAACTCGTGTTGGAGAGGTTTATATATCTCAGTTCGTTTTCAAGTTCAGAATAGAGGCTTCAAGTCAGCTGATTTTTCAGTGTTCCCACCATCTTATCTAAACCTATATAAAAAAATAATGTGAATTCATTTTTTCACTAAGAATATTAAGGTTATTTAGGGAACTTTCCCTTACAAAACTTTGGTCCAAACTGAAAAATACAGTAGATAATTCAGGAGTTAGATTTTTAACTTGATTTATAACCGAGAAAAGTTGAAAGAACACCTTGCTTCATTTTCAAGTGCAAGATAGACCTTAGCGACAACAGTTGCGCATCGCGGGCGCACTCACTTGAAGCCTCTATTAGGGCTGTCTCACACAGGATCGCATTTTTTCGCAGCATATGATACAACAATTAAGAACCTATGCCGATCAGGTGTATACGCGCACACAAGTTCGATTCGTACTGCATCGCAAGATATCGTAAGTTTCTCATTTAGAACAGGTTCAAAATTTTTATCATACGAAGTAATACGATGCGATACGAAGCAGTGTGTGAGACTCCCCTTATATACTAGATATAATACTACATTTGGTGTATATAGTAGAGAGTAAAATATGAAGTTAAATGAATTTCATGTAATTATTTATGAAGCTAATTAAAGTTATTTAATTTTTAATTTAAATTAGAGGCTATAAAACGTGATCATAATGGTGGTTACTTGATTCTACTTAATTTATTTAATAGTCTAATAGCTAAATTATTTTTTACATTGAAATTCAAATTTTTAATATAATACTACTTTTATAATATTGGTGACCTTATCAATTTAATAAGCGGGAGTTCGCTCTTGAAAATTTCCGGAAACGATGCATTTTCTACAGATTTATTTCCGATTGCGGTCTAAATAAAGGGAGTTTTATGTGTAATTTAAATCACTTCCGAACAATTTAATTAAGACATTAAAAATATCTCTTGCTGAAGTTTTAACAAAAACTGATTTCATGACAATCTATTATATGTACTAGAATAGAATGTTGATCGTGAAATCTTACATTTTTTATTTTCATTGCACAAATACAACGACTATAACGTAATTATTTTCTTATTATAGTTATTAATACTCTGTCAAATATATATTACGTATAATAAAATAATTATTTAATTAAATTATTGCTGGTAAAAGAAAGTGTAAGCATTGCTCAGTTGAAACGAAAATTTGTTATTGTGATCTAATAATACTCAACTGGTCAGTTGTATAATATGTTAATTTTATATCTTTCTAATTTTCATAATTTAAACTAATATTATATTTAAAATTATAGAATTAATTGAATTAAGTATACAATGACATGTAACTTTGTGTAATAAATTATGTTTTTCATTTTAATATTGTAAAGCTAATTTACCAAATAAAGACTTGAATTATTTATGATAAAAAATAATTGAAAAAACATCTTGTATCCTTACAAACATTAGTTTGTTTCTTTAACTGACTTACTGAACCTTAATTGTTGTAGGTATTGGTCACAAATTGTCACAATAAGTGACTGGATTTAATTTCCCTGCTCTTCTTAAACCCTCATAACATTATTTTCTAATATAATTAGGGGTGATTCACGAAAGAGTTGTTATCCAGAAAGTTATTGTATCCAGCTTTCTCACTAACCGCGGTTAGCACCAGCCTAGTTTTAAACGTGGTTAATGAGAAGCCTGGCTACAGTCAAATTAATTTAAAATTCCCGCCAGAAGTGAGAGGTTTCTAACCTTCCTATTCGTATTTCAAATTTGAAATTTTGGCTTCAGATTCGTAAGAAGAGTACTAACATGTTTGCAAATTTTCAAAACTCAGACATGAACAAGATGACCAGAAAACCTCTCACTTTCGGCTACTTCCGGAGGGAATATTACATAAATTTGACTGTATCTGCACCCACAACACGGACCGACCTTCCGCCAGGTCCCTCCTTGCTCTCGCAGTTTCAATCTGATGATGCTGAGGGCAGGTGGCACGCGCTGTCTGGAAATCTCGTGCGCCGTGACGTCACAAGGGCAGGTGCGACCTGAGGATCACCTGCCGCAGTGTAGCCAACCGGGCGGAGATAAAATAGCACTAAATAACAATACCAACTAAATAGGATGATTAACTAGAGAAATTTTACCAAAATATCATAGTAAAAGAGACATAAATAGATAATTTATTAGAACGTTTAATTATAGTATTTAAAATAATTTCGTATATTTTACTTGAATTTTTGTATTAAATTTGAAGCATTAAAATATTATTACATTATGTAGATACCTCTTTTTTGTGTGTGTGATATTTTAATCTTTAAAGTGATTAATTAAATTGTAATTAATTTTAATTAATAATATTACATTTTCGCCAATATGTTGTACATTCCATATTTTATAAAATAACTGGTTTATTTTATTATTGACGTAAATGAAAATAAAGCTTTAATATTTTATTATTAAAAATAAAATACGACTATATAGAAATAATTTATTTCACTAACATCCACGATTGCGTGACAAGTATATATTATATAGTTCAGTGATTATAATGTATATTTTGCAAGGAAAAAGAGTACAATACAAAATATAAAGTCTATAAACCAGTTTACTCAACATTATATAATACCTAATGTTGGTGTGTGTAATATATGGTATTATATTAATATAATGATATTTGACACCAAAATCGTAATAATAATCTTCATAAGAAATCTAATAACAAATTATAAACTACATTACACAATTGAAATGTATACACTTCAGGAATCTACGAACGTTACTTATCCCTGTATTTCTTTAATAAACAAAGAATTACAGATTTGTAATTTTAGGGGAGGCAAGGACACCCAGTCTAGCAATCATATATTCACTACACTTCCATTGTTACATGATAGCACTTATAAAACAAAAAGGAAAGGTAACTTTCGTGGAGTCTGAAAGTGTACACAGAGGGGTGAAACCTGAGGTGGTGCCTCCTGTTGCAGCAGATGTCAACAAAGTGCTCTATCAGCTGTTTGTTATTAATAAGGTCCTCTGCTCACCATATGTCGTAAATTCTTAACCATGTTTAATATTGTTTTCATCAAGAATTTTGAAATATTATAATGTCTCTATTATCCAATTTTATATTATCATATTAATTGAAGGCTATTATCAGGCGTCAGGCGCGGATCCAGGACCGAATTTCGGGGGGGAGGAGGGGGGGGCTCGATATCCATAAGGTCAATGTTACTACGATAATAGTTGTGAGAAGTTGTTCGTTTTATAATAATTTTTGTATTTAATTGCTATTCTTCCAATAATTTTGTATGCCTAAAAACAGTAAAAAGTGTAGGTTTCATAAAAAATATGAACATGGCATTATTTATTATATAGAATTATCAAAAGTAATTAAAATACTTATTTTTTCCCCCAAGGAACTGCATTATTTCTATATTTCATGCAGAAAAACCGAAAGACAAATTTCATAAAAATCATATTTTTCTTTTTCTATATATATACTTATTAATATTTCAAGAATGGAGAACGCCCTTTTTTTATTCAAATTTTGTTTCAATACAATAATTAATGAAATAGTATTTAATACCCACACCTGCCAGCAACGTTGTATCGTGACATTGAAATAATAATAATATGGAAAAAAAAAAGTAAATAACAATATTTTTTTGCATTAAGTTTATAGTTCATTTAAATTCCGCACTAAAGCAGCACCATCACCACCCGCTCCTCGCGGCGGCAAGCTGCTGCACAGGAGAAGATTTTACATTCTGTGTGGCTGCTGCGGCAACAGGATCACCGCGCTGTGTCGCTCTGTTTGTGAACATTGAAGTGAAGGTGTGGCTGGACTATCATTGTGCAGGACTATATTTGAAGATTGGTGCATAAAATTGAAATAATAAAATTGGTGAGTGTTTATTATTTTTTGTTTTACTAACAATTAAAATTGTTAATTGTTTCATACTTTAATTTTTTTTATTACTTTAATTTATTTCTTAATGTAAAATATATTGTTATTCTTTGTTTTGATAAAAATTTTATTTTTAAAAGTTTTTATAATTTAAATAATCAAATGTGACAAATCAAAAATATGATAATTTTACATGTAGGGAGTTTGTACTCATGTGCGGACTGAAATTGATAAATCATAATACAAATGAAAAATATGGTTCATTTTTAATTCTTCAGATTCTATATATAATTTAATTATTTAATAGTCTAAATATTTAAAGTTAAAATACATAGTAAAAAAATGCGTACTTCGAATAAATAAAATAAGGTTATTGTAAATGATCTCTGTATGCGGTGTGAGTAATTTAATAGTGATGTATTTTACTATCTGCAATGAAAAACACGAGGAACAAAATACCGCGGCGGCGCGTTCTTACAATATTTCGTACGGATTTTTTTTTCTGAGAAATCATTTTTTTTCCCCACAACATTTTTTTTTATCTTTTTGTGAAAAATGATATTTCTCAAGGCTCCATTAAAAAATTCTAAAATAAAAAAATAACGCTGGGTTAAAGGATAAGGATAAGACTGCGCTGCGCATGATAGTTTTTTTAAATGGAGATGAGCTTTGTTGGAGGTACAGTAAAATTAATTTTATATTTCTTCCGGAAGTAGCCGGAAGTGTGTAATTTGCAGCTCTTCTGTTTGTAATTCAGTTTTGAAACTCCCCAGATCGATTTGTAGTAGAACTACTGTTCTATGTATGAAATTTCATCGCTGAAATACGAATAAAAAGATCAAAAATCCGGCTACTTCCGGAGGGAATATCTTGTAAATTTGACTGTAGCCTCTGTGATTTACATCATCATCAGTAAAGTCCCATTTCCATCCATCTCTATAGGAACTCCCAAGTGTCTCTATTTGCCTAGAAGTGTTGGCAAATAGACATGCTAGATTTATTCTATTTGAGCAGCAGTCTAGTAAGTCTATTTGACCTCTGTCGTAAATTTCAGCTGTCCAATTGACTCTGGTAGATTAAGGCTCCAAACTTTATCAAAGTAGAAAGGTAAATATGCCCCTTCTGATGGAAACTTTCGAGGACCCTAGATCAAGGGTCCACCATGATTATTAATTGACCTGTCTATGTTGATGGAGCTTAGAATTTAGTCGTATGTATTTAAACTTTAGGGCTGCGGAAACTAGTGCAAAAAATATTAAATTAATCACAATTTACGTAAAAAAAATGAATATATTTTTGTTTTTACGGAATAATTAATTTATTTTTATTTATTTAATAAAATTATTAAATTTAATTTAAATTTTGAATGTATCAAATTTTAAATTCAAATTGTTTAAGAAATTAATTTATAAATATGTTCAACTTTGCAGGTAATACTTATTACATTACTTGCATATAAATTCACATTTTACATGATGTCCATGATGTTTTATACAACAGATTATGAACTAATTGACCTGCTGCTTACATTGTATTTTCTGTATAATACATAAGAAATGTAAATAATGTGATAAATTATAAAGTTAAGTTCATGTAGCGTTCCATAAAATGAAAGCTAAATGTTGTATAAATTACATGTAAATTGAAGTGTAAAAGAAATACACATTAATAATATTGCATTGATGTTTGAAATAAATTATCAAAATGTAATTTAAATATAATAAATATATACTGCATATAAAATATTGTCTGTTTTTAGACACGGTAAACATGGGGTAGTTCTGCCGGACGGCCACTACTGGCCACCACAATTTACCCTCGCACGGATCGATCGTGGTACAGAGCTGCTATAAACATTAGAACCCCTGCGTAAGAGCAGCTAGCAGAGGGTATAACGAGTATAAAATATTTATAAAATTATACAGAGAAAAAAAAAATCATTCTTTGTAGTTTGTAACTGCATGTATGGCGCAAAGACATTATAAGTTATAGTAAACATTTCTTTTACGTTACTATAACACAGAGGAGATAGAGTTACATTAAGGAAAACAATGTAAATCATATGGAATTTATAAATTATAAATATAAACCAATTATTTCAAGCTTTACATTTTATAACCTGCAGCTTTGCCCGATGCTTCTAGTAAAATTATTTTCTTCAAACTTAGCGAATTCGATAATATTTACAAAAAAAAAAGAAAGAAAAAAGAAAGAAAGAAATATTTTGTTAGACGTTTTATTACTTTTTTTATTTTCAATATTATAATTTAATTTTTTGTCTCAATTTAATTTATTGCGCCTTGAATTCTGCATTATAATTTGGTAACAAATTTTAATATTAAATTTAAGTTGTATTTATTTTTATAATTTTTAGTAAATATTTTGCAACCACCTTAAAACTCTTCCCTCGTATTTCTTCCCTCATATATTGTGAAAATTTGCATGTTTTTAACTGATATTTCTGAATAGGGAGTTTCAAACAATGTTTCTATTTTTTGATATAACAAAAGAGAACAAAGTATCCCACTTTGGTGAATGAAACAAAACGCTCCATTAACATAATTACAAAAATACTACGACTCTGACGTCACTGAACAATTCATAATTGAGGATACAAACAAAAAATTACCACTTTACCTTTGAAAGCGAAATTTAATATAATAACCACAGCGAAAAAAAATAAAACAATATTTTTTAATTTCCGGTTCCTTAAACATATTGTATGTACTTTATTTTCATGCTACGGTGGTTAAAATTCGCAATGTATAATTATTTTCTTTAGAACATCTTTTACGAAAAGCTTCATATTTTTTTGTTATCTTCAGTACATAAAGTTAGTCTGGTGTGTACTTGTTATATGATATTGGACCTTATGTGAGGTAGGGTGAGGTTGCACCTGCCCTCCATGTCTGCAGTCAGAGTTAGAAGCTAACACCTGCCGAGCGAGACTAAAATATCGTCTGTCTTATGGGGTGTCATAACTTTTACACTGGAGTGCTTGGAAAACACAGTCATGGAAGCTGCATTAAGATAATATTTATAGCTTGATAAAACTGTAATTATATTTTTATACAAAAGAATATTTAACTTGTATATTTAACCCTGGTATTATCAAACAATCTTTTGTCACATGCTTTAACAAAGGGAGGGGGGGGGGGTGAAATGACCAGCTTAAATCACATGTTAAAGAAAAAGTTGACTTTTTTCTCACTTTTTTTTCGCGGATATACATTGCTGGGTGGCTATTAAAAGGATTACAAATTTTTTCAGAATTTTTAGAGCAGCATTTCACACTTTTTCTTACTTTAAAAGAGTTAGGGGCCATCTCGACCCCCCCCCCCCCCTAGTAACGTTAACAAGAAATCAAACAAGAAAACAAGAATAAAATTTTCTATGTCTATAGGGATGGTTAATCTAATTTATGAATTGATTTTTCATTTACGAACAGCCAAAATGATTTGTGTGGAATTTTTGCAAAAAAATAATTTAATCAATTTTACTGTATTGTACTGTCATCGTCTCAGAAAATTTCCCTTTGCAACCTTGAATTATACCATGACCAGTAAGAATAACATGAGGCATGGTGATTAACAAGGCTGCAAGTGGGAAATTTTCCAAGGTGACGAGTGTACACTATACACATATTTCTTTTTAACCATTCATCGAGGATATACCCCCTTTTAAAAATAAGTCAATTAGGTTATCCTAATGAAGAATCCCTCATTAATCTCCAGGGACTATATGCTACATAACTTTGTACTTTAACTCAAATTGATTTATTACAGATACTTTGTTGAAAAAGCTCAGTTGAAATACATCACTCACTAAAAAAACTGAATGCGATTAATTTATCATCAGTTAAAAGGTATACACTTGAAATGGTTTAGCTTTTATAAAAAAAATATATATTAAAAATTTATATCACTTTTTGTAAAAAGTTAAAATCCATTATATGTAAGCGTGTACTTTTTAATTCATAATTAATTAATCAAGCACTTCTATTTTATACCATTTTTTACTCAACAAGATTTTTTTGTGATGAATTTACTTTATAAATCAATCTGCTTCAAATTACAATGTTGTGAAATTATCCATAAAAATGTTTACAAGAAAGTTCACCAGTTTTGATCTATATTATCGTCGTTTCAGAATACATTTCAGCTAACTACAACAACTTTTGATAGTAATAGTTTATATAATACCATCATGTATATTAAGAATATTAATTTTACTTCTAATCTTTAGTTATTTTTTTTTTAATCTGAAATGTATTTTATGACAATTGGGAAAAAAAGTCGTACGTAATTAAAATCTGCTATTAGAATCCTAGATTTTCTTACATAAATACAGATTAGTACTACAAATTATTTAGTGTTCAATTTAGAACTGAAATATAAAAATAAAATCATACATTGTATATAGTAAAAATACATTTAGATATCAAACTTTCAATCCAAATCAATGCAAAGTTGTCTGAGAATATCCCCCCTGTGGCGGTTGAAATTAAAAGTGTTCAATGACCACCACGACTCTCGATTTCGTTTGCTAAACACGTCGTTCTAATGAAAGTGACAGTTTGTGCACGTTTTTCCTTCCGTTTCCGTTTCTTATCTGATGGAGATGTTTATATTCTTTGCGCACCCACCGACAGCTGTCATTATAATATATGACTTGTCTTTGTGGCCTTGGAGACGCAAGATTGTCATGCAGCGTGTGCACGTTATTATTTAATTTGTTCGCGATAACTCTTTTTTATTTTTATTTCATTTATTTAATTTTATAATACAATGTTTTGTAAAATACAAATCTATTTAATTTTGTAGATTAAAAGATTTTTATGCTTTATTTTAAAAATATCTCTTTAATTTCCACATTATTTAATTAATTTATAATTTTATGTGAAATTATTGATTGGGTAAATAACCCCATTAGCGGTAGGTAGTTTGCGTCGCATTTGTGAAATAAATGTAATGTAATAATAATTTTGAAATAAAAGTACAGCAATATATTGCGTTAATTAGTATTGACCTATTGACATTTCAATAAATTATTTTAAATAATTAAACAAATAAAACTCGACTTTATATACAATATTTTTTGTCCGAAAGTTTTTGCTTTCCCGCACTTGGTATTATACTGTATTGGTAGATATTCAGTCACGGTGTTTATGTTTATTAGGTTGCATAGTAATTAAGAGAAAATTCATAAAGCATATATACAAGCAAAATTTCAACTTCACATAATATTTAATGAAATATTATTTGCCATGAGAAAACATAGTATATTTATGAGACATTTTGCTCGTAAGGAGTAATATAATTCCGTAAGCATTTTACTTCTGATCGGGGTTTGAATATATTACCAATATATTGATCATAAAGCTTACGTCATTATTTGTATAAACAATGTTCATGATTCACTACACAGTCGCATTTGGCATTACACCCTGTGGTCTTATTATCTCTCTAAAGATTCATTATTAATGCTGGAGGTAATAGAATCCTAAATGTCACTTACATGGCAATGACGTCACGTGTTCTTTTGTCATGTAAATTTCCAACCCCTATATGTTAGTTTCACCCTCCCACGCTCCACCCCCGTTCTAAATGTAACCCTTTTCAATGCACGATGACTCATCATATGAATGGACCAACTGTTGTCCAGATCACCCCCCCCATGTGGTGGCCATGATGTCATGACAGACGTCACGTGTGCTTCAGTGGATATTTAAATGTCACGATGGCTTTTTGTTATAAAGTGCAGGAAACTGCACTGTACGTTATATAGAGTATCGTTGTCATTATATAATATTAGCTTTTACAATCATATGATCAAAAAATTGATTAGAAAGGAAGATGAAATCTTTTTTTATTTAATATCATTGCTTAATTATTCGACGGTTAAAATAGTTTTAAAATTCAATGATTTGTACAATCTTACCTACATAACTTGAAAACTTGGTTAATTTTTATCAAAAAATTTATTAATCCATTTTAAAAATTAATAAATGCAAATTAATTGATATTTAATTGTTTTGGTCATTTTCTTTTTAAATATTTTATAGTAATATTTAAAAAAATAAAATTTGATACAAAAAATATTTTGATGCAAATTCATTATTTTAATACGAAGTTAAAATATTGTTAAATAATTTTTTTTATTGTTTAAACTTCTGTAGGTGCAATATCATCAATATTTATATATAATAAAACAAAAAATATTTTAATATAATACCCTTAGCTATGACTGCAATACAGTACATAAATTACTAATATTCAAACCAGTTGTTGTATACATTAGATAATGTATTATTGTCTTCTAGTCTTAATTTTTATCTCCAAAAATTATATTTCTTATAAAAAGCTTAAATCCCCTACTAATTGTAAGTGGCAGCAGCGATTATACGAACATCACGCACCAAATGACACAGCTAGACACTCCCGGCTATATCAATGTCACAAACACTGGGAAGTTTCACACGCTGTGTAATTAAAGTCTGTTTATATATATATATATAATATTTGTTTTCCCTTGGAAAAAAGTAATTTGAAGCGTGACAGTATTTACAGATTAATCCCTGGGGTAATAAGGAAGTATATATATGAGTATATAACCGTTTCTTTATCAACGTAAAGCAATCGTTACTTTTATATAAGTAGCTGTATGTCACAATATATTTAATTTATTGAAGAATAATATATTGTATTATGTACCTTGTTGCTTATAATTTATTGTTGCATAAGTGTATTATAACTAATGATGATGGTATATGTAGAGTATTGATAAAGAGCTTAGAATATAAAATGTAAAGCTGAAAGTTCTGAGTATTACGATTTCTTTTTTAGTTTACTACTTTGAAAATATTATACTTTCAATATATGGATTAATATTTACTATTATGAGTGTTATGCATTTCAAAAACGAGTGCTCTGTCATAAGTTGTATGTCATTTGAGAAATATATTCATAATATCATAGAAAAAAATGGTAAAATATTCTTTTTTTCTTTGATATTATATAGTAACTTTTATATACTTATACAGATATGTATATACCTATGTTAAATCCATAGAATAGAGTCCATAACAATAAATTCATTTTCTCATTAAAAAAATGCATTATAAACCATAATTATTTTTAGCAAGCTATATACATGATCTTATATTAACACTCATTGATGGTTAAAAAATATCAAAATAATGCATTTTATATTACTCTTATGCCGCAATACGCAATGTTTCAGGAACTTGCTACAATTCCACAATCAAAATAATTTTATCACGTGTATTGATTTATTACTCCCTAAGCGTATTCAATAGAGTGTAATGAAATATTAAAAGCCATTATTTTGTTGAAATGAACAATAGTGCTGGTGATTAAAATCAAAATTATAATGTATACTTTCATTAATTACAATCTCGTACTGTGATGATAATGGTGCAGCAACAGCGAAGATTGCGCAGTTAGTAACTCGATTGTCAATGAATGAAAAGACACGTGTGTCACACGTGCGAGGGGGGGGGACACTCGGACACGTGCACGAAATATTCTTTTGAGTTTGAAGTCTTTGTGCTGATCTATACATATAGATGTTTTAATATTTTCACTTTTATAGATGTTATTTTATATTAAAAAAGTAGGATGTAAAGGTTTTATTATTTATCGTACGAGAGATTTTACCTCTATAAAAATATCTTACAAAGATAGAGAGGGGGGAGGGGAGGGAGGAGGGGATGTAACTCATGTAACTTTGGTAAGGTCTTGTCGGTGTGGCAGTGATTTTTACTTTTACCTTAAATTCAGAATTTACTGCGAAGTGAGAGATGTGGGTCTTAATTCATCATTTAGGGAGTTGACTTGGTAATTTACTATTTTTATAATTATGTAAAAAAAAATAATAATTTGTATTTTATTTACTGTAACAAAAAATTAAACTGATATTTAATATCTTTTTTCTAAATTTTTAATATTATGTAAAATTTATCAAAATTTTAAAATCGTTTAAGTACATTTTTATAATTGATGGCCATTATTTTAGAATTTCAAAAAAATTATTTACAATATTATAGGCTGGTCAAATCAATATTAGGAAACCAAAATCATAGGGAAACAAAATATTGCAAAAATAATATTATTGCCTTACATTCAGGATATAATATATGACAAGCAATTCTACACATTAAAATATACCTGTACCGTAGGATGGAATTCGAAAAAAGAAGCATGTCAATAATTTCGGACCATGTCAAGATAAACACATTAAAAAATTTAAAATTCTTTAATTTTTTTAAAATATATGAAATAAATTTTTAATGCAACCATAAGTTTTTCAAAAAATAAAAGCAATGTATCATATTTTTAAAATCAATTTTCACTTTTTAAAGAGATTTGCACGAGTGGTAAGAATTTTATTTAGCTGTGGGTCTTGTACGTTTTTGGTGAATTGAATATTTATAAAAAAAATCATTAAAAAACATTGGAAATAAATGCACAACAGTACTTCAATAAAAACAAAAAATGCTTAGAGGAGTATTTAATGGTTAATACCATTACCCATTACCATTACCATTACGTGTCTAGTTGAAAAAAATTAACACATTTTTTTATAATATATTTTCTGAAGTAATAAAGAAATTAGTATAAATATTAATACTATCCCACGAGTACATTTCAGAAAAATTAATACATTTATTGTTTCCTGTATAAAAATTAATTCACTCTCAAACATTACCGCACTATAGAAGACAACAATTAGAGAAGGTCTCGGAGCGTAACAATGAATAATCAGTCGGTGACAACAATGTACGAACTTGCATTGTTGAACCTCTGACATTCCAACCCGGTTATTGACATTGAATTAATTAGAATTCATTAAATCTATTAACATAATTTTTTATTTTATCTGTCAAATCTTAAATATGTATTTAATTTGTCTTATTATAGTACAGTTATATCATTTTTGTGATTATATCATATGGAGAAGTTAAATGGTATTTGCGAATATTTTTGGGGAGAAAGGACATTTACATATTTATTATATAATTTTTTATATACTTAATATAAATTATTTGTACCGTTACATATTTTGTCAACTTTTAAGTTGTCTTTGTCTTTTTAATTAATGTATAATACTACTGTTACATTTAATAAAAAAAATGCTTCTTTTATAAACGGTATAAAATTCAATATTTCTTTCTCTATTTTAAAAGCTTATTTTTCACTTAACTTTTATTGAAAAAAGTTTAGAAATATTAGGTATAGACAAGTGCATCCTGCATTGTATTGATATAACTCATCATATAAACTACATTGTATATTCAAAGTCAATGCACTTAAAAATCCCATTATATATTCCACAAATGCCTGTAGGCAAAATACATAAAAAGGTGCAGGAGGTTAAAAAAGTTATACGGTGCTGGTGTTGAGTTTAAAAAAAAAATATCATAAAAACCGTATTTTATATTTTATCCACCCCTTGCTGTCTTTGCCTTGCTATTTCGCTCTGCATTCCCGCAAACTTATCAAACATATACATCGTACCACTGAAGTTTTGTTTCTCTCTCTCTGAAAAGCCTAAAATTCTGCTCTTACTTTTACCATGCATATTATACTGTGAATTTAGCGTCTCTTATTAATAATGTGCATGAATTTAAATTCTAGTTATTACATGTAATCTATAAACTGCATAATATCAAATTAATATAATGTTATTAATGCTCAATGGCTTGTTAAAAATTGTATATATATTCTTAAGCTCTAAATTCTAAATCTAAGGTGCAATTTTTATTTTTTTTTAAATAAATGGTATTTTCTGGGTCTTAAAAATTAAATAATATTAAAAACAACACATATTTAGGCATGCCTTGAATGTATTCTCTATTCTTTAAAAATAATAATAATTAAATATGCAACAATAATCAGCAGTTTTGACTATCTCAATATATACATTTTGGTAAATAAACAAGACACACCCTTCTTTGTTCCATTATTCTTGATCTATCCTGTACAATAAATCGAGTCAGGGAAACTCCGGTTGACTGCAGTGTATGTAGAGAACACAGCTGCATCCGAATTGTTGGGGAGAAAAGTGCGGGACATTTACCGCCTAGTGGGGATTGTGATCCAGCCAGCCTCCAGGGAGCTTTATTGCATCAAGTATTCTGGAGTTTGTGTATTGAGAAGTCCAGGGTTTGAATCTTTTTATCCTGGACGAATTTCATCTTAGATATATTATCTCGTTTTATTTGGTTCCAATCAAACTCCCTATTTGTCTGAAATTTTTGTCAGAAGTTTGAAATATTTTCAGATTCTAATTAATTTATCAAACGATATTTTTCTTCTATTGTAGCTTATTAAATTCTGATGGCTGTTTATACATACCACCTTTAATACGTTGTAAGTTAATATTATACAGTTTGCATTAATCACTATTTTTGTCGTCATAGAGTAATTATATAAATATTAATTTAAATTATTATTTTATTCATTTAAAATATATTTAACTAAATTCTTCATCACGTAATTTCATTTCAAATGTAATATTTTTTTCAATAAAATATATTATCAAATATATTAATATTTACATAAATTGCTAATATAAAAGACTACAATCAATTATATTACAATTGTGTCTATATTGAAATTTTATACAACACTGGCAAATGAATAACCAAATATCAACATTTAAAAGCAAAAGTTGTGAAACAAATCTTCATAAAATGCGTTTGTTACACACATTAAAGAATATTGTGACAGAATATTACTTACAAATGCCAAGGTATGACTCACACATATTATATCCAACTTTCTGTAATAAACTATACCACGAATGACAAGAATGATGCAAGGCTTTCTTTACTATCAATCCTCTGTAAGTGCAGCTTTCTTCATAATACTAAAGGTGTTAAAAGCATTATTTTTCTTTGTGGACATTGATTGAGTTCCATTATTATATACCTCCCCTAGTCTTTTTATATTTATCTGAACTTTGCTGCACTTTTGATAAATGGTCTCTTGCAACTTTGACCAAAAGTAATTTATCCTTTTTCTCTCATTCTTCTTACTTGCAAGATTAAACCTCATTGAAAATATTTCCTGCATTTTGGCCACTAAATTGTCCAGATTTTCATAAACTCCCTAATACAAATATTATTTAAATCATAAATATATTTGAAGTAAGAAAATAATAAGTGAATTAAGTGAATATGCCACAAAATATTTCAATATTTAATGTATTATATGAATTATATATTAGATATACAATATATTACCGATTAATGTATGTTCATTGTATGTAATTTGCCAGTATTTACATTGATTTGCTCACAGCAATCATGTATATAATATTTATTAAAGTTATAATATGTAATAAATGTTTATAAAAATGTTTATGTTTTGTTATTTATTTAAATTTAGTATATAATTGTAAAAAAATATAAACATTTAATATAATCTACAATTTTTTTTAATAAAAAGTATATTTTTTATATTTTAGCAACTTATTTTTAGCAAATATTAAATAATTCCTACAAGACATTTCTTTTCATTTAATTTGAAAATATCTTCAACTCCCTATTGCTCCCTATATTCCTGTGATCTTTTTATTTTAAAACACATTATATATTTACATAATAAATTACTGTTAATGAAATGTTTTTAAGATTTCCCTCGAGGGTTTAGCTGAAAGTAATTTTTCATTTGATATCAGTGTAAATGAGATTACAGAACTCTCACAAAGAGAGCAAACGTCTGTGATGCTTGAGGCGCGGAGTCAAGTTACGACACTGTAATATCATTATCACCTTTAGTTCAACAAATGAAAGATTACTGTTGGAAGTAACTGAACTATGAACATGAAAAATCTTAAAGCCAGTATTACATGATACAATTTTTTTAACTATTGAATACAAATTTTTCCTTATAAGGAAACTTGAACTCCATTTGTTTGTATTGAGTTGAAATTTTCTTGAAAGGAAAATTTGTATGCAAAATTGTATCGTGTAATACTTTGCAGAGAGGTTATACAATCCATAATACAAATCTCTCTGCAAAATTTCAGTTTCAAAACTGAACTAGGAAGTATAGAAACCTCGCATTTATGGTGGTAATAATTTATTTGTTGAACTGTGTAAAAGATAATTTTTTTAGACATCTATAACTACGTTTACATGAAGCTGTTTTATTCGATTCATTGACGATCGTCCATATGAATAACATTAGGTGACGTCATCATGTGAACGTAGTGATTTTAAGGGTAATAAATCTACATCAGACGCTGTCATGTATGGTGTTTTTTTGGACTATACAAAAGATCATGAAAAATAACACTGTTGTCAGTTCATTTATAACAACATTTAACATAATGCATGAATGCACATGTGATAATGTGCTATAATAACTCTTGGATATTAATACTTAAGTTTTACAATGGGCATGAAAAATTTATACTGCAGAAATGAACATAGGGTGCAAAGTTATGGTACTCTGATTTTTTTTTCAGTTTTTTAGAGCGCTGGATTTTTTTTTTAATGTTAAAAGTACAGAGAGCGGTGTCAATATGCATCAATTCTTAATAAAAGGATAAGACCTAAGAAAGGCGTGGGTTCAAACCCGACTTCAGCAAAACTTTTTAGCAATCTATAAAAAATTCAGGGTAATCTGTACCCTTTATTTCTGCAATAAAAAATTTTATGCAGGTTGTCCCTTGTTTTATTTAATAATATATAATTTCAGATAATTTCCATACAGCGTAACACTATTAAGGTAGTCACTGCACGCAATACCTCATGTATATTTTAACGAAAAAAAAAAGTGATAAGATTTTAACATATTTACGACTATATGACAGTGAAAGATTACATATGAAATTATATAGGGTTGGTTTTCATATATATGAAAGAAATTTTCCACATGTTTACATTTTTCACATTCTGTTGCTCACTAATTGCACTTTCCATGCAAGCAAGCGCTCATTACAAAGATTATATCGTGCATGCAAGAGGGTAATACACTTGAAATGCCACGCCCCTTTCTGTTTATATTATCAACTCAGCAAGCTCAAGTTGTCCTCCAGTGAAGGGTGTGAAGTGTAGAGCACTCGACATTATAAAAATAATTAGGAACCTCTTTGAGTTCTTTTGGTTAGGATTACACATTGTTTTAGAAGTTAACGAAAATATTTAATTTTTTAAAATATATATATATATACGTATACAACAATTCATGCAGATGGAAATTGTAATTTCAACTAAATAATTAGCTCTTCATGGATTAACTTTGTCAATAATATTTTTTATCTTAAATTTCTTGACAGAAAAGGCACAGTACAAAAAATTTATCATGAAATGAATGATTATTATACACTATGACTATTTAACGCTATTCGCGCTGTTTGAATCGCTACATTTTGTATTATAATATAAAATTAATATTTTACATCAGCCGCGTTGTATTGTAAATTAAGTATATTCAAATCAAATATTATTTATTCATAATAGCTAGTTAACGAACCAATGTACCAAATATAATTAAGTCAACACAAAAACACTTTTAAAATGGAAAATATAATAAAAATAGTATAACATAATTATATCATAATTAAAAAGAGAAAAGTAAAATAAAACAAGTAACAATAAAAATATTCAACGTGCCAGTTCATTTCAAATCTTATTACAATATTGAAACAATACAATGTAGTAGTTAACACTATATAGTACCAATTTTAAATTTTCAAATTCAAATTTGTTATTCGTCAAATTTTCAAAAAATACAAACACCAACATTATAAAATGCAGCACTTTGAATAAAGGGCTAGACACGTCAGAAACAGATCAAACAGATATGTTTGTTATTATATTCGAAATACAAAAACTGGAAAGGTCACACTACAACTTTATAATAATTTGACTGTAGAAGGATGAGTTTTTCACGCTCCGTCAGACACCCCAGTTCGTGAAGTCTTGTGAGATCTTAATTGTACGTTCTCACTGCAATGTAACATAGGAAAATGAACCTTAAGAACATGTTGATGTGATGACTTGTTTTAATCGTTTCCGTTGCTCGAAAGAGTGCAAAACATTTTGCCCTCCCGCTTCCTTCTATAAGACATTCATAAGAAACTTTTTACACTTGAATATTACAGAGCCTTGGTATTTTGTAAGGTTTGACTTGATACATTTCTAAATATAAATTAAAGTTATATGATAAACTAATTTTTGGTGTAGAAGATTTGTTTGGAGAACAAAAACATTTGTTTATACAACACAGAGTATAAATAGTAACTATTAATAACTTCTGACTTAACATGGAAAATTGCCAAGAATTTTGGATTAAACAAAAAAAGTGGAACAAGGAAGGACTATACTTTTTATATAGTAAATTCATTTTGCATGACAGATTATACAGTTTAACTAATTTGTCATTTTCATTGTATTATAATGTAGTGAAAATATATTATTTTTGAAATTAATTAAAAGTATAACTCTACTTCATATTTGATTAATAACTACAATATGAAATCAAAATATGAGAAAAATTTGAATTTGATAGTTTTTTCACTACAAATTTAAAAAAAAATAGAAATACAATAATCAATTTAAAATAATTTTTTATTTTTTTAAACTTGAAATTTTTTTGTCTACGTAATAATTTTTAATTTACATTATAATACAAATATTTTATTATAAATATAATGAAACCCCCAGGGATGTAAGCAAAATCAATAATAAAATTAATCCATGGTGTTTTTGGCTTGATGTAAATTGTAACAATTGCATGTTAAAGGTATTAAGTTATAAGGAGAAAATTTTGAATTATAAATTATATCATATTTCTTTTACTAATTAAATAGATCATCATGTAATTGGCATTGATAAAAAATATATATTACTAATATTAAATGTTAAACCTCTTGCGACGTGACGTCAGCGAAATGATCACGTGACAGTACTGAGCGTCTGGCTATGAGAACGTTTACGTGTATCGATCTGCCGGAGTTTCAAGTGCGCAATGAGGGTGCTTACCCGAGTCTTTCCCCGTACAACATGTAAGACGTTGCAGTTTCTAAAGATACAACAAACTGCAGTTTGTGCACTTCTTTCAAATTAAAATGTCCGATCCGACCATACCATTTCTGGATAAGACACTTTTATTTGTACACTGAACACTATATTGGACATAGGACATTTTAATTATAATATCGATTACGCCTTAATCGTATTTCTCTTTTATATATTTGTCCCGCGGATCAAACGGGATTAAAGACCATTACCATTGCAGTTAATGGTTGATTTCTTCTTTCATTTCACTGATTATGATCGTTTTATATCTGCGGGCTCTTGAATACATTTTATTTTACTATTTCCATGGTCCTTGAATTTATATTGTGAACTTTTTATTATATGATTTGTAAATTAACTAAATTTTGTTTTAAGTTCATGTAATAATAAAGTACCTTTCAGAAAATAGTAAATTGAACATTGGTATATTTTTGTTTTGCTTGAATTAAGAAAAAATTAAAAACTATAACAAAGATTTCTTTTTATAAATATTTTCAACAATTTTACAGAATTACTTAAATTTCAACATGAAAATCCTTTAGTCTTGACTCGTATCAGGACTTTGTAAATATTTTCATCAATTGTGTGGAATTACTTTCGACATGAAAATTCATTTTGAAGATTTCCTCTGGTTCATGAAATTGCTTAGTTGTTTAACATTATAAATATATAAATATTTAATCAATTAAATGCAAATTATTATCTCTGTTCAACCATCAGTAATAAGTTGTTATATCAACTTATATAGAATGAATGGATAATGAATTATCAAAATATTAGAATATTATATTACAAACACTTGCATTGTTATAGTTATGTATGTACGTGTATATTATTACTGATATAACGAAACAACACAGGTATAATACAAACTAAAATTACTTAAATAGAAATATCATTATATAATATCAGATGTTACATATTTAACACTATAAACATTTTCAATTGCTGTTTTGATTGGCATTGTCACATTTGTCACCAATCAAATTAATAGGTTTGATAACAACAGAACATTATGTTACAATGTGAGGGTTTTGGGAAATTGACTGAAAATATAACGATTGTTGAAGTACAATATTATAAGATTACAAAATAATCCATTTTGAATAATATTGAAAGTGAACATTGTAATTGATAATTTAACACAGACGCTTATGATCCTCTCACGGTTTGTTGAGCTCCAAGAAAGACGCCAATTATGTACGTTAGTTCCAATTACATCCGCAGTCAAAATTGCCTCCAACAATAACCAACGTAAGTGGCGCTGCAGGGGAGCAACTTATCTCGTTTATTATAGAAATTTAATCATGTGTAGAATGTAATGACATAAAATGATTACAGCTTAAGTGAAGTTACAGCTGTTAAAACGTCATGTATCCATAGTATAGTATGATAAAATAAATTTACCACAAAATAGGTAAAAATATTATTGTTTAATTTTTTTAATTTAAAATAGTTATTTAATTTAAATTTTTTTATATTAATTAAAAAATATAATATATAAATATAATAATTAAATTGGTTTATTGAAGATCTGTAGTGAAATACAATGCAATAAAATACTTTGTAGTTTTAATGACTATAAAATAAAATATAATTTTTTTACATTTATTATTTACAAATAACGCATCATGTAATTGGCAATATGGTGCTTGTAAAAGTAATAGTATAGTGCAGCATAGTTGGGCGATAATTCAATATCATTTTACAATATAATTGTCAAGTATGGTATAATTTAAATATTTCTATACAAAATAATACTAAATGTGAACAATGCTAAAAATATTGATATTTGACAAGAGATTTGTCATAAACTTTTAACCAATTTTTCAAATCATTTTTTTTTTAACGAGCTGGTGCACTTAAATCAGTGCATAATGTAATATTAAAAACACTACCATTATCATTTTCTCTATAGCTCTTGCCACACCACTTCAGACACATAATTTCTTCAACTTAAAGAAATTAGTTTCAATTTTTAACAGGCAGTCATTCAACGATTATCATTTAATATGTACTTCTAACTTCTATACACTTCTGGGCACCTCACAATTTAGTCTTGCTTCGTTTGTAGACGTTACCACGTATCAAATGAAGGAATGGTGAACTCCTTTGATATTGATGGGTGTTCTTCTTACCTCGCCCAAAATTAAAAATCTGCATCTTTCTGTCTATTGGAGCTGCAGCTCTAGCAAGTGAGGCAGGAGTAAAGTTTTTACGTCCGTGTATTCTGTTCACAAATTTAACAAAACAAATTCAATTTATTTGCGGTAAAAAGTTACAAACTTTTATTTTTTCATTGAAAGTTAGAAAAGTAATATATCAAAGTTGGCAAGCCTGTTCCATGAGTGGGAGTTTTCTGTGGTAGACTCCAAGTCGCCTTGGACTTGCTCCAAATGTCTGGGATAAAACAGAAAGTGGCAAAACAAGAAATAACGTCGGAAAATCCCCTTCAGAGCGATAATCCACGTCAAATTTGTGATGTAAGATCTGAGCTTTTTCTCCCCTAAAAAAACTACTATCTCAATCGTAAAAAATAAATGTGTATAGAAAGTTATGGAGGATTACTCATGGGAAAGTAAGATAATAGTTCTTTATCAAAATGTATTTTTAGCAATTGAGACAAAGTTTGATAAGGAATGATGAAAAGTAAAGAATAATAATTAATATTGTAAATTACCATGATCATGGTTCTTAAATATTTTATATAATTTTATTTTTTGCTGCAATAATACAAATTTCTAATTTGCCCTAAGTAGAGTTAATATTAATATATATTATAATATATAGCGATGACACTTATTTTTAGGTATTTTAATGTTCACACACTGCATTCATTGTTAATGCAAATTGAAATTTATTTTCATCAAATAATACTGATGGTGAGCTAAATAAATGATATAATTTTACGTTTTAGATTTTAATTATATATTATAATAAATCATTTAAATAAAAGAAATACTTACAAAAGAAGTTATAATTCTCTTTGACATTTAAAAAAATAAAAATGTTAAAAAATATAATTTGACATTTTTTTCGAATAAGATGGAAGTTCATAATATTATTACGTTTATAAGAATAACCTTTACAGTGCTACCTATATTATAGTATCATATATAATACATTTTAGTGCACACTTGACATTTAAAATGTTATGAATTCTGCTATAAAGCTAAAATAACACAAATTTTCAGTAAAGGTTAATTAAAGTATAAATAAATTATAAGTTTAATTTTTAACGCCTGATCCTTACAAAATATTTCCATAGCAATTAATGCATTGCACAAATTAATGTATTTACGAAATCTTTGGCATGTCATTATTAAGATATATTATGCATATTGCAGGATACGGAAGAAATAAAAAGTAAAAACCGAAATTTATTGCAATGCACATTGTCTCCGTAGATTGAAAAAATTGAGAGGAAGATTCAAAAATTATGAAATACTGTGTACACGTGGCATTTATTACTCAAATCGTCAGATTGCAACTCGTTTATTGCCACCCTTTGACAAGTTGCAACATGTGACAATCTCATTTATCATCGTCTGAAATCCATTAGTCACCAAACATTTTAACAGAGCAAATAAAAACTATGACTACAGTATGAACAATATAAAAATGCTTTTGGAAGTGATCGTAATGGTTAAGGTTCTTTTTAGAGTTTTAGTTTTATGCATAATAAAAAATTAAGTTATAGTTTGTTATATTTTTGCAAATTTTTTAACTTCAAATATTAATAAATCAATTATTCTTCACAAGAAAATTTATTTTTGTTATACTGTATCCTCTGTATAGACTCATTAATCATCTCTATGTCTATTATATGACCCTAACAAGGTGCATAATCATTAATTATTACAATGATATTTTCACTTAATGGTTTTGGTAACAAATATATAGTATAGACATGTTGAATGATCCACAATAAAAAGTCCTAATGTTAAAATATAATTGATATTATTAAGGCTTTGAACAAAAAATCCATTGCTTGAAATAAGGCTTTAGACTAAATAACAGTATCATAAGTCTCTCGAATTATATCAATATCAAAACAAAACTACGTTATAAGACTACGACAGTATAATATGCAAATTTCTAATAACATTTTGCTATAGTATCAAAATTTTCATACTTTTAGTATAAAATTTAATTTAAAACTTAATTTAAAATAAAATGAGAATTTTGATTACAAAAAGGTGTCATTTTTGTTTAAAATTGCTCTTTTACTACACCCTTTTTGCTCTAAAACCTTTTGCAAACATCTTTTTACCCTCATATTTGTTTTGTTACAATCGTGCTTTAAAACATGGTAACAAAAAAGGCTTAAAAAGAGATTGTATCAAATTAAATCATTTTAATCGAGTTATTGAGTTGACATAGGGAAAATATATTTGTTAGGGTGGAAATGAATATGTCTAACGAAGAGATTTGTTTAATTCTTTTTTAGCGTATGTTTGTATAACGTAATTGATGATTATTACAGCACGTTTTAAAACTTTATTTAAGCAAAAATTAATGCCTCATATGCAAAAACATGAAATTATGTTTACATTAGCTTATGATAAAAAGTGATAAAATACTCGTACGTTGTTATTTTTTTTTATAACGTATATAATTTATAATCTGAGTTTTAACATATTATGATATATTTTACGCAATGTTCTAATAGAGCAATGAACTTTGATGAGGTATAATTTTTTAAATAAATTTGCTTACGTAAAGCCAATTATTAATTTAATAGTTAAAATTATAGCTGTTTCAAAGTTTTCATTACAAATATTGAATTACAATTCTATATAAAATTTTTACACTTCGTTCATATTTTTATTTTTTCTACATTGCGAAAGTCATTAATTCCACAATATTGATAAAAAAAATTATACTGTAGTATGAAATTTCTACATAAATTTAAAATCTCTGAACAACTTCATCATATTGAATCATAATAGAATATTTGCATTTGACATGCACATTCAATTTTATTATATTGAACTTCATTGTAATTTCTAATGCACTGCATGATGGTAATCGTGCATGCATTCGTGCATTGTTGTGAGTTTTCAAGTGACGTAACTGCAATTGACAGCTGCATGTAATGGAGTTTTAATTGCTGGAGTGAGAAAGAGAGAGGAGAGGGAGAGAGAGAGAGAGAGAGAGAGAGAGAGTGAGAACTTAACTGTGGTAAAAACCTGCATGTGATGAGTATAACTTCAATAGAGATATATACGTATTGTTCTCGCGGAATAATGAGCTATCTTCTTACCACGATCTCATTTCAATAATGAGCTATCTTCTATTTCAAGTGAGCTCAATTATGAGTTTTATTATATACCAATTTAAAATTCAGAATTGCGCTCACCTGATTTAGCAGATAGCTCATTATTGCAATGAAATCGTGGTAAGTAGATAGCTCATTATTCCGGATTAGGGATATATTCAATTTGAATTTTATAAAAAATAAATACAAAATCAATATTTCAAGTAGAGTAATTATAATTTTCAAGCTACTATAAGAGAGCTCATTATGAATACAAGAAATTTGATACCATAATACTATCAAAGTCAGAAATTTAGGGGTGGTTTAATGGCGTGATAGTTAAAACATATGGTTAAAACATATAATAAAGAAAGGATCACCCCAAACTATAAGCAGCCATAAGAACTCCCAGTTATTTCTCAATAAAAGTCAATTTTTTTTATCTTGTTTTCATTATAAATTTCATATATAGATAATTTCAACTTATGTTGTTTTGTTCTAAAGGATCTATTATTGAAAGGCTCTAAAGTAGAACCAGAGAATTATAACATTTTGGTACACAGCATTCCATTAAAAATGTCCGAACCGGCGATATAATCTTAACTTGACCGGATTGGACATTTTCATTTGAATGTGGTGTACTATAGTATTAACATTCTCTGTTAGAACTGCACACGTTTTTGCATTAGATCTTCCTCAGTCTTGAGAATTTTCTTTACTAGTGGGATGTGGGATCGATCTTTTCTCTGTGGAGATGTGAAGATGCCAGCTGGGGATGACGCTTTCTTTGCTGCTTCAGTGGAGTTAGCATCATTGCAGAGCTGCTGCCGTTAGTAATCCTCCGATATTAAAGACGTTGAGATGTGGGATCTGATGTCTAATTGAAATTTTATACTATATATACACAATTTTTAACTATTCTTGTAATGTTAAAGATGCAAAGGAATTAAAATAATACATGTTAATGTAATGAATCATTATATTTATCAATATGCATTATATTCATTTACTTTTACCTTTAACATTTCAAGTATTAACAAAAATTTTCAATACGTAATACTAAATATTGTATAAAATTTCAATGGAACACCTAAAATAGATCTCGGCAATTCAATGTCTTATTTTCGGAGGATTACTAACAGCAACAGCTCTGCAATTTTCGTGCATCGTGAACAAAATTATTTTTATAAACAAAATACATGTTTCAATGCATTATTATTAATCAAAATTTATGGAATACTTGACAAATTTATTGGAATTAATGTATTTAATAAAATACTGATGTGCAACTTTTTCTAATATATTACTAACTATTTTTAATAAATTAAATAATTTTTGTTTTAAATTAAAAAAAAATAAAATTTAATCTGAAATAAAAGTACATTACTTTTACTAAATCGTGCATTGCACCAAGCCAACATTCGCTAAAGACATTATGAAACTCAAGTTACACATTCTTTATACTCTTAATGTCTTTTACTATAACAATTTCACATTAAAAAAAAGACACTTGAGCTACCCAACATTACCTAACTCCCTTTGTTTCTTGTATTAATTCTCACAAGAACTCCAGCAGTAGAGGACATTAGGTCCGAGTCAAGTAGAGTTTCCACGCGGTGGTATATAACAATGATTCTATCGCTCCCTCGCCCTCAGAACCGTTTCCATGACAACCAAATTACGACACCTTTATAGCAGAGGGGTGACTTCACATTTGCTATACCATCTAGAAAATGCTGCTACACATTTGGCTACTTTGTATTGTATATAGTTTTTCGTTTAGAAAATTTATTCTACTATATGTGTGAATATGGCAATTATTACTGCTTTTATATTTTACTTTTGATGACTGCATGTATATGTTTTCTTAAGTCTGTTAATAGAATATAGCAATATGATTGACATTATTATATTTGTCACACATGAATTGATTTCTTCTTTTTTTATTAATATCATTATTTCACAAAATACATTATTTATTGTTCAGCATATATCAAATTAAATGCCTCATATTGCTAGAAGTTAAAAATTAAATAATAGCTCAATAAAAGAGTGAAAAAGAAAAATAAAATCGAAGGCCTCATGACACACAGCCAATAGTTGATTTTTATACGTAAATAATAGATAATTAGATTAAGTAGATATATAAATCATCAATAAAATAGTTATCAAAAGCCTCAACATATGAAACCACCGCATATTCATCAGCACGACTTTTCAATGGGCCCCCAGCTCATATTAATTCCTTGTCCTTAATTTATAAATTTTATTAATTATATTTAAATATTTTCTTGTCATTGTATATAGTAAATATAAATAAATATTACTGTAAATATAAATTAAAAAACTTATAATTTAGCAATTTATTAATTTATTTTAAATTGTGAAAAAAATATATTTTTTTTAATAATCTTTAAATGTAATATATTATTAAATAAAAATAATAACAACTAAATAACTTTATTTATTCTCACCAATAAACAGTTGTTTTTTTGTTTTATACAATACAATTTCGTAATAAACATAGTTCTCATAATTATATGCAGTTACGACAAAGTACAACATGTGTTAACATTATTTAACATTATCCTCTATCTGTGTTGCAGCGATGACGTCACTGGTGCCCGAGGTCACTTCCGGTCCTCTGCCTCAGGTGACGCCCCCTCAGAGAGATGGGCAGACTCGCAAGATGAAGCCTCGCTGTAACAGTCTCTGGGCAATATGGTGAGTGGCAACATCTATGTAATATAAAAAAAATAGTCGGGGGATTTACAGAGAACATAACAAAAATTACCAACATTTTTCTCCCAAGTTAAATAAGGGGACATTCAGAATTGTAGGTTCGCGGTCCACGCCTCCCTTCCCTGGCCACACATTGACTGCAGTTACATGGTCCACCTTTGTGACTGTAGTTACATGTTCCTCAGGTACGGCGTGGGTACGACGGGGGTACACGCGATTCTGATCGCGGCCTGCATGCGGCGGTTCGCGGTCTACGCTTCCCTTCCCTGGCCACACACGCACGCCTCGCCCAAACTCGAGCTGAACGCTTACCTGGGGCTGGTGGGCGTGGCCACTCTCGTACTGCCCTTCTTCCTGGTGACTGCAATTTTCAAGGTAAGAGAGCGCACATGAAGTTAAATCCTATGTTAGCCATATTGAAATATTTTCTCCCTTGTCTTATTTTGGATTTTAAAAATGAAAAATTTCATACTCACAATCAGTGTTCGTTCTATTAGTTTTAACTGTTTTGTTTTTATGTATTCAACGCACAAGTCCTTTAAAAGAAAATTAATGTTATTGATGCTAAAATCAAAACTGATATTTTAAAATTATACAAATTGTACTAGAATACTACTTATACTGCGTAGTACTAATGATACGTACATCAAATGGGGTTGTGAAAGTTAAATCCAATCTGAAATTGGCCTCACTGTTTCAGTTTAAAGATTTTATTATGAAAGAACACACTACATTTTTATGGGTATGATAAAAGTATCAAATACATCCTCATTATTATATTTGATCTCAATTTCAGTATGTAGAAAATAATAAATGGTTGGGGAATACACTGTTGTAGCTATATTAACGCATAGGAAAAAAATTAGCAGGAAGGAGGGGGGGGGAGGTACCTCAATAAGTAATAAGTGGGTGAAACTGTATGTACTTCACTAATGACCATGTACTTTTATTACACTTTGACCAATTTGAGACGGAAAAGAGTGTACCCCTAGAAACCCCCATTTCCCTCTTACACTCCCCCAACCAAGAGATTGAGTCCACTTACTTTAACCATCCTCTTCTTACATCCCCTTCCAATATTTTCCCCTTGTTGTATAATACTTTAGACCGTACACCATTTTATGCTACACTGTTATGTATACTGAAGGTGCCAATGTGTTGTGTTCAGATCGGTAACCTGGCGAACGACGGTTTCAAACTCGGACACCAGAGAGGTTCAAGTTCCCTCAGTCTGTCCGGTCTCTCGGGGGGTGGAATGTGCACCAATCTCTGGAGACACGGAGGACCTACAGCGCCATTTCTTCACCTGGTGGCGGCTTTTTGCCTCCTGCTGCCCAAACTGATCATCGAGGCTAAGCTTATTGAAACCGGCTTCCTGCCAAAGAGTGAGTACCGATTTTTAGTTATAATTTAAAAAAAGACAATGTAAGAATTATGCGTCATACTGCTGTCGATTTATTACAATAAATTAAAATCAATTGAGAGGAGGAAGGCAGGATTCAGCATAATATTTAAGGGAGGTAATACCAATTAACGAAGTTGTAAACATAATCAACAAATATTTATTTATTAGTTTAATTTAAACGTAAAGAGTAAATAAAAACAAATAAAACGTAGAAATTAAAATAATATATTAATTAGATAAATATTGCTTTATTTTTTTATATATATACTTTTTATCTACTTTATATAAATACTAAAATATATTTTATTTAAAAAAGTTGCTCTTAAATAATAATAAGGCGATACAAAATTAGCATTGAAAAATAAATGCGTTCCTTTACTGTCTTCATCATATTTACGGCCGCTTGATCTATAATAGCTTATGTAATAGCACGATGATTTTAAGTGTAAAACGAATGTTCATGTTTGAAATTTAAAAATAATGTGAGTAGTGAGAAGGCTAATATTTCAATTCACACGAAAACTGAAATACATTAGTAAGTAATAAGCATTATTATCTTCGTTCATAATCAAATACATAATTATAATAATAATAATAATAATACTTTATTTGATTAATGGCTGTACAATACAACATATATCACGTCATTCCTAAAACTATACAACATTAGCAATGCAAACAAAGTTCTTTAAAATAAATTATATACAAAATTACAATATTTTAAGAGTCATAATATATATTACAATATATATCCATATATATTATGTCGTCACTATATACTGAAACATTATAATATCAAGTTTACAATTATTTACTCTACAAGACAATTTTCAGGTAGCTTATTAGCAAAAAACATTTTCACTGAATAAAATTCTCGTTTTATCAGGATAGATTTCAGTTTTGCTTTAAACAATTTATGACTATCAATGTTTCTAATACATGCTGGTAAAAAGTCATAAATTTTAGCTGACTGATATAAAGGACTTTTCTCCAATAAAGCTGATTTGTGATTAGCTACTACAGTTTTTGTTCTGTTTCTTGTTTCATATGAATGCTGATTATGATCGTATAATTCAGGATGCTGTTTTCTAAATAGTGCACTGTTTAAAATATACAATGAAGGCAACGTTAGCATATTGTGTCTTTTAAAATGCGATACACATGAATCTCTCTTCCTAAATTTCAGCATTGTTCTTAATGATCGTTTCTGTGCAATAAAAAACCTGCATATTGATTGATTATCAGTTCCAAAGAAAATAAGACCGTAAGTTAAATGCGAATAAACATAAGCATAATAAATTGAGAAAAGAGATTCAATTGATATTTATATATAGTTTCTATTAATTCAAACCATGCATGGAGTTAACAATTAAGTAAAATTATAATTTTCAATTCTGTAAAACCGTTCCCAATTCTTCGTTTAACTAACTTGGGGCGTTCTTTTTTAGTCAATTATAAAGTATTGATCAATCATGGTCCAGTAAATTTATTTTTTAACTTATAACAATCTAAAACCGCTTTTATAATTGGGAATTACAAGCTCCTTTGGAAAATTTCAGAATAAAGTGACTTTTTTTATATGAAAACCAAACATGTGTATAATAATAATACCCTTTTTTTAGTTTTATAAACAATTTTTTATAAACAATTTTTTAAGCACCCCCCTTTATTTTTTTTATCAAGTTGAGTGCTTTTGTAAAAATATAAGTAAATATTACATGGATAAAATTTGCAAATTCTATAACACAAAGCTTCCGTGTATGCACTTTCAATGTTCCCTAGAGAGGCGACGCAAATATAGCGGAATGTTTAGTAGCTAAGGATGTCCCCCCGCCTGCGCACTCTGCTATCTCTCTTTATGACTCATCCTTTAGCTAGGGAAAACCCACCCTAGTTCAACTAAAATAATCAAACGACGAGAGAAAGAGAGAGATAGAAAGAGAAGAAAATCGATATCAACTTCTTCCACCCTCGCAAACCAATCGTCTTGTATGATATAGCTTATAAAAACCACGTGTTATGTATTGTAATGATCTTATTTCCATGCTAATATGGATATACTTTATGATTATAGAGCATTATATGGATTTAAATATTTTTTTTTTATATTATTTTAAACCATCATATAAAGCCTCTAAAAAAACATGAGCTAAATATCTGAATAATGCCTGTTGCTTTTAAATATGAATGAAATATCATCCCAATAATGTCAGCTTCGATCCATAGTACACGAGTAAAGGTGGATTCACATGGCGATTTTTATCAGGCGACGCGACGCGAATAATGCGCACTTGCTGTAACATCCATTGGCGGCCATATTTGGCGATTAAAAGAAAAAGAGCATCGTAATTAACGCGATTACCGGCGAATTCGCCGCCGCATAGGATTTCACAGCTTTTACGTCAAAATCGCGTCGCATCGCCGTTGTCGCCATCTGAATCCGCCTTTACGGTGTAGTTGGATCAAAGAGAGATATTTTAGTTTCTGTTTGGTCATTTACTTGGCGGGATATTGTGTACAATCATGTACAATAGCTAACTGTATATTCAATATTTTACAAATTTTTGAAAACAAAATAATATTTATGGTTCGAAAAGCGTTTTGATGAATATAACAGCGGCAATTTTTATTTAATAATGTAAGGTCCTATTTAAGGTAGAGATAACGCCGAACAGCTGTTTGACGTACTCCCATTTGATTAACATGTAAACCTTAGCAAATTCACAAAAATTCTTAAATTTTTTTGAGAGGCAGTGCTTAAAAGCCATAGAAAAAGTTTCAAAAGACTTAAACGAGTCGATTTTTTTTTAATCAAGTTCTTATAATAGTTTGTTTCTCCATGGGAAAGCCCTATGCTGAAAACTAAAAAAGTTAATTAAAAAAAAATCGGCTCGTTAAATTGTTTTGAATTTTTTCTATGGCAATTAAGCACTAATATCTGTCTCTAAAAAAAAAATCAGAATTTTTGTGAATTTGCTTAGGTTTACATGTTAATCAAAGGGAAGTACGTCGAACAGCTGTTCGGCGTTATCTCTACCTTAATACAAATAAATAATCCATGTGTATAAATATATTAAAATTAACACCAGAAAGGCCAAACAGCGCGTGCAATAAAAATCTGAAATAAAAAAACATAACGGTATGAATTGTTAAGCCTATAAAAGAACACGAGCAGGATTATCCCCCCAAAGTTTCAGCTTATGCATGTATTGATATAAATTGTAAATTTACGTTACTTTGGAGTTTCTACAGCGAGGGGTTTGAAATTAGTTTAATTTATATATTGCAGCGTACAAGGTAATTGAAATCGGGGGAAGGGTGGAAACTATAAATTAAAGTGATGGTGAGGAATAAACCTATCGTGTACATCTCCCAGGCAGTTGTAAATTTTATGACCCGGCAAGGATGGAGCGTGTTTTAGTGAAAAGTACGATAGTCATAAATATATAAGTATCTAACCTCAAAATAATATGGATTAATAAAAAAATATGATCAGAAACAATGAAAAACAAGTATGTGCATGTTGCATTGATGATATAAATTACATTATAGGAGCATCTTGAGTGGTGGTATATAAAAACAGTTTAATTTGATTATCTTATTGGAGAAAATAAATAATTATAAATATATGCTAGGAAAATTACGGTTTCATTTCCATTTGAATTAATTGAATTCTATACCTCCATAAAAGACAATGCTATATTGTGGCTTCGCACTGGGTATGCAATAAATTTTTAACATAAGTTTTTTGATTTTTGCAGGAAATGGATTGAATTTATTAAAAATTAATTGTAAATAATTAAATACAAAATTATACTTGATTTTTAACAAAAAAATTGTTGGTGAATTTTATTTTCTATAATTAATAAAATACCATTTAACAATAAAATTAAATAAAAAATTAAAAAATATTTGTTAAATCAAAGCGCAAAGAAACAAAATATTTTCTGCATAAATCAACGTTTAGGAAAGGGCAAAAATCTTTACTATGTAAAAATTTGATATTCAGTGTCTTCCAAACCAAAGAGACACAGCTTTTGTCTAGTTTTGACTGAGGGAACCATGGAAATCTCAGTCTGGGTGGTCGAACGTTACCATCAATTTAACTCCCACAACTCCCTATAATAACGATTTTCTGGTAATCATTATAAATAGTATCATTAATTTTACTATGATGCAATAAAAAAACATGAAAATCTATTCACTTGTTGATAATACTGGCAGAGTTCCAATTTACCAGACAATATGTTTTTATAAAGGGGCAGATCTTTGGTTTTATATAAGGCCATTATTGTTAAATTGCTGCCATCATGTTGAGTATCTTATAAAAGTTATGAGACATTCCAATAAAAAAATAATATAAAATTAGAAACAGAATATCATGGCAGCTGCTACTTTTTAAGTTCCATAATAAAATGTATTTAACGATGTCAACATAAATTCAGAGAGAAAAAAAACGACTTGCGTTCCTTAATATATAATTAAAATACTTAAACTAATGAAAATCCCAATTAAATAGTGGTTTATTTTTTAGTCAGAGACCATTTAGAGAATTTCGTGTCATATATGGTCGGAAATTTTATCAAAAATTTCAGAGCTTCGCGGGGTCTGAGCGTGGTGGCGCTAGTGTAACGCATAAGCAATACATGTCCTAAAGCGGCATAATACTCAGATTTCACAAAGCTCAAAAAATTTGGTCAAATTTTTAGCTTTATGCGGAAGTCGTTATATAGCCCCTGCTTGACATGCAACCCGCATTACGTAGGTGCTGAATAAGTTGCCTAATTTCCAGGGATAATGTCAGAGAAATTTGCATTTGTTAACTCTCTGGGTATTAATAAATTTATAAAAGTTTTTCACGTTTTTTAAATTTAAATTATAATTAAATATTTAACTTAATTTAAGATAAATTTTAATAAACCCTTTGTTTGAACTTAATATTTCAGAGCATTATATATGATAGAGACTCCTGTCTTAATCATTGCAAACTATAAAAGTGCCTCAAGTGAACAAAAGTTTTAATTTATTTACCGTATAAAAACATGCAACAGGGATATTGATTTTTTATAACTTTACTGTGATATTTAATTATTGCTTCTCTAGCAAGTAAATAAGAAACCTTGCTATAACGTGACTGTATCTTATGTTCGCAGGTGATGTCTGGCATACGGAACTGGACTCCATCCTTCCCCACCGCGATCAGCTGATTGTCCTTGACTTTATCACGACGAACGTCTCTCTCGACCTTTTCCCGAACCTCCCTCTGGTGCCCACCAGTCCTCCGATAGCGACCACGCCCCTCGGCTCCCTGGAGACATTCAACCTGGGCTCCATCTCGCCAGAGTTCCTCAATTACGCCGTCGCTTTGGTCATCTACGCAGTCCGCTACCCGGCCGTGTTCTGGAAAACAAACAAATGTTTCGGCACGCTCTTTTCAATACAGCTATTCATCGGGGCAATTCACAGTCTTGTAACTTACAATGGAATATCAGTTTTGTACAAAATTCAAGTGTGTTACGGTTCTGAAAATAATCCTAAGCAAGGCTTGTTATTAGATGCAAAAATAACATTAGCACTTTATGCGTTATCTGGGATTTTAGTTCTGTGTTCAAGTTTGGTTTTGTACTTGCACGGTTACTGTAAATTTTCCTCGTTTATAAATCGTGAACGAGCTAAGAGGGGGGAGATAACGATGAACAGGGAGATGGCTTGGGGCTATTTTCCACACTGCGCCGCTCTGTGCGTGCTCATTGCCGCGGCCGTGGTGTACGCCCCCCTACTGCACGACAGCGCTGTGATCTACCGCGGCACGCTGGACACGTCCCTCCTGGCGTGTGTGATCGCGGCCATCGGTCACTTGTTCTTGTGGGTAGTCACGTGGCTTCTACTCACGGTGAAGCGTCACTGGACGTTCAAGCTGCGCGTGACTATCGGGAGGGCAGCGCTCAGGTCGGCGCGCTCCATCAAACTGGTGACCGACGTTGACCTGAGGCAGCACAGCGAGGTCAACGCCCCCCTGCTGGTGGTGGGCAATGGCCGCACCTACACGGTGGCCGAATCGTCGCCCAAGAAGGCCATCATGGCGGTCATCCAGAGGAGCTCGCTGTCCCAGAGACGAGTCTGCACTGAAGAAGAGGAGCAGATCTACTGGCTCAGACCGAACACCAAACAATCGTCGGACGCTGAACGAACGAACGGAAAGAAGAACACCGGCGGGAAACACAAGGTCACCTTCGAGGACGCTTGCAATTCTAGGTGAGATATCCTAACGTAAATCATTTTTCATAATTATCCTTCTTAAAAATTCTTATTTAATAAAACTTATTTTAATTTAAAATATAATATTAAACAATTAAAAACAATTTTTGAAAATTATTATATTAAAATTATAGTTTTCATTAATAAAAATACATAATTATTTATTTTAGTTTAATTTAATCAATACTTTTCTTTGATTCTACTATCTAAATATTATTTAATTCAAAATAATATAAATTTTATTGCAATCGATTATCGCATCGAGACAATATTCTCATTAAAACATCACATCATGTATCGTGTCGAGGGTGAATTATAAAATAATGTTTATATCAGGTCATGCAAAAAGTAAATTCAGTATTAATTCGTACAACCACGAAGTTAGAAACTAACGTGCGCACCTTGTTGTTATCAGGAGGGGTCACGTGGAGGACGATGGAGACTACGCCACTCTGAGGGAGCTGCCCGCGGACCTTACCGGATCTGAGGACAACATGGTGGGTGATTGATTAGAAAGTGTCATTAACCATTGATTAGTGTATGAAAAATTATTTAGTTGATAAGAGAAATTATTGCAAATTATTGACAGCGTAATTTTTTTACAAAATTATTAAGTTTAGACTATATTGTTTTAATGCTTTTATTTTTGTATTGTCATTTTTTTTAAGTATATATAATGTTATTTAATATCTATATATTTTGAACATTAACAGTAGCAATAACTTAATTTAATATATTACATAATTTACATAATATATAATTTTATATAATGTTTGTACCTATACAATGGAGTATTGTCCTCAATTTTTTTATTGCAGAAATGGATAGAGGGTGCAAAGTTATGCTACCCTGATTTTTTTCAGATTTTTTTTTAGAGCCCGGGAACTATTTTTAAAAAATTATTGAAAGTTATTTTTGTGACGTCACGAGACGCCGCTCCTTAAGAAAAAGATAGGACTTGCCGCCGCGTGACGTCACAAAAAGGACTTTCAATAATTTTTTAAAAATACTTCCCGGGCTCTAAAAAATCTGAAAAAAATCAGGGTAGCATAACTTTGCACGCTCTATCCATTTCTGCAATAAAAAAATTGAGGACAATACTCCATTGCATAATATTTAAAAACAAAAATGAAATAAATGTTGCAGAGAAGGTTTAATGTTATAATTTGGAAACAGAAATAAAAGGTACTAAAACGCTATGAGTTTTACTAAGGATTGTACATACTAGATTAATAAACAATTCTTCATTAGTTATAATAACTCAAGCAACTTTAAATTTTAATGCTAAAATAATGTAAATTAATTAATTAATTGGGCATAAAAAATACATCAATATTGAGATGATGAAAGAACTTAATTATTTGCAGACTGTACTCAATGCAATTTCTAAGATTAATAAACAATTACTACATTGTATATTTTTGATTCCACAGCTTCTGGCGAGCGTGCACGATGACTCGGTGACGTACGCCAGCGCCAACAACGTCGAGTTGCTGCGGCCGCTTGACGAATCTCCCTCCTCGTCCATCCTCCTGCTGCCCGACCCCGCGCCTGCCCTCAACCAACAGGTGAGAATACTTGCAAAGTGTGCAGGATTGCTGACATTTGATTTAAAGTTCTTAATTTAACATCGCTGAAAGTCAGTGTACAATAATTTCTATATTCTCTGAAAATGAGAATTTATAAGATGTCTTCTGATGATTTTCCAAGGGGTTAGAGGGAGGGGGGGGGGGATTGACTATCATAAAATAAATTAGTGATAATTTTTACCACGTAACATATATACAATTAGCTATTAAGGTGGATTTTCATGAGCGACAACGGCGATGCGGCGCGATTTGACGTAAAAGCTGTGAAATCCTATGTGGTGGCGAATTCGCCGGTAATCGCGTTAATTGCGATGCTCTTTTTCTTTTAATCGCCCAATATGGCCGCTAATGGATGCTACAGCAAGAGCGCTTTATTTGCGTTGCGTCGCGTCGCAGGCTGGAAATCGCCCATGAAATCCACTTTTATGTGTTCATAAAAATTACTAGATTGAGTTACGAACCGCAGGTTTTGACCTTTTCTTTTTATCTGTTGTAGTGTTCGGTGACTCCTCGCTTGATTCGCCGTGCCGACTCTGGAGTCCGAATGGAGGAAATCATCCCACGATCTGAGTCCGTCTCCCCCGAGAGTTCAGCTGGACGCTCTCCTCCTGAAAACTGCAACAGTTCAGAAACGTCAAGCGGAGTCCACAGCAACTCTTCCAATGCAAACTCGAGCGCCCTTAACTCAGAAAAACGCTCCAACAGCGTGGATGACGTCAGCATTGAAATCCCAGACAGAATGCAAGCAACCCCTTGGAGAAGTCACAGTCTGCAACGAGGCACCCAACCCCCAACATCAGCCCAAGTACAATACGGGTTTACGAGTGTTCCCCCAGCCTCTTTAATAACACCAATACCAGAAGCGACAGTGGTGATCCGTCGAAAACAGAGCAGACCAAAAACAACGGACTTGACTCAAACTAACGAACCGTTTGAGAGGTCTACCAATATGAGGATGACGTCATTCACGGATCTTCCCGACTCTTCCCGAAACGAATATTCCGAATCTCCATATTCCACACAACAACAATTGAAATTCTGTCATTCCTTTCCTCGCCAAATGACATGTCAAAATACTGAGGAAAACGTAGAGGGAGCAAGAACACTTCCTACCAACCCTGAAAATCTATTCAGAATCACTGAAAATTTGTACATAGCAAAACAACAGGCATTAAAATTATGCCAACCATTCCCAAGACATACAACCATCCCTACTCATCATAATGGTGTGCGACTGTTCCCTGAGCCATTATACTCAAGAAGAATCATAAACCCCCATGTTGGAGCTGTCAAGTACAGTCCTCTTGCAAACCCGAGTCATCAAACGGTGGTGAGACAAGACCGGGACTCTGCCAACTACTCAGCGTCCAGTGGGGATTCGGACTCTTGCTTGACGTACTCTTAAGTGTCAAGTGATATGTTGTAATATATTGTAAACGGGGGTGGAAACTGCGGGGAGGGGCGGCCTTCGCTCGGAGAGGGGTGGCAAGAATCCAACCTCGACATCGACATGTAAGTACTATTTTATTAACCAATTTTTAAAATTCTAAAATCATTTTAATTTAATAGGTAATTATTTATTTAATATTTACTTATTTATGATGTTTTTATTGCTTTTTTATTTTGCAAATAAATTAATAATTCTGCTGAATGTAAAAATTATCAAAATATTTTTATATAAATATATAATATATAAAATAAATACTTTATTATGAACGATTGTTTTGAGTTACGATACGTAAAATTCATTAGCATTTTTAATGTGCTCTCTTGAGTCAAATGTCTGCAGTCTTCATTATGACTAAAAAAAAAGTCCTATTAAGTATCAAAGTGAAAAAAAATTATATTAATATTTCAGGTGCTTTAAAATGCTGGTTAAAATTCCTTGTAACTTCTGGGTCAACTCATTGTTAAAATATTTACCATATCTCGGAGATAATACTGAAAAAACCTTCCTTTCATTTAACATAAATATTCAGCCAAAAAAATGAAGCAATTATCGATCTAGTTTTTGATATTTACAGGATATAAATAGTGAGAATATCATTGGAAATCTGGTGGCCATAATTCAAATCAGCGTCTTTTTCAAATTAAAAATTAATATCTCAAAAACTGGACCGAATAATTACTTCTTTTACTTCAGAAACTAAACATTCGTTTTTGTTCTCAATCACTACGTTTACATGACGGTGTTTAATGCGTATCCGTTGACGACGCCTCATAAGAATAACATTATCCGTCGTCAATGGATCCGTATTAAACACCATCATGTAAACGTAGTGTATGTTCTGATCTAAATTTTATATTTTTTTACTATAAAAAATAATTACTATTGTGAAAATAATTTAATTCCCTCAAAAGGCTTGTAGATCCAAAATATAACGTGTCCTATCTTTGTCCTCAGGTTTTTGTTGGTGTGGACGAGCGAAGTTTCTTCAGGAAGTGCTGGAACGGTGGACGCGAGCTCTCAACGTCAGAAAATTGTAAATAATGTTACATTAATTTCCATTGCTTCGTTTTTTAAAGTAAAAACTTTGTATATATGGTAAACTGCCTTGTTGGCAAACTTATTGTCTGGTTTATATCACTTTGATAACCTTCAGACAGCGTTCATCGCTCCAGCCGAGATGTCTATTATATTGAAGTCAATTTGTACCAAAGATATTTGTAATGCATATTATAATAAAATACATTGTGTATATTATAACAATTATACTGTGTTTTTCATTGAAATAGACTTCTATTTTTAATCAAATAATTATTTTTTATATACATTTTAATGAAAATATTTAATAATAAGTTATTTTATAATCATATAATCATTTAAATTTACTGCAAAGTAAAGAAAAAATATTATTAGTTAGATTTTACATATATATATATATATATATATATATATATATATATATATATATATATATATATATATATATATATATATATATATATATATATATATATATATATATATATATATATATATATTGTAAAAACATCGGGTAATTTAATAATTGATAAAGACAAAAGTTTTTCGTCAAGCATCAACGGGACTTAACGTCAATCATGTATAAATCTATTAATAATGGTAGAATTATATTAATGATTTAAAAATAATTATTACAATAGCATCAGAAACCAGAAATTAAATGCAGAAAGGCAATGCACAAATATCTTATTAATTTGATTGCACCCCTTTTTTAAGGGTAAGATATTAAATATCTAATGTTAAAATATTTGCACATAAAAATTATGAAACATAATTATCTCAAAATATTCAATGCATCTCTTATCAGTAGCTAAAATATCATAGGTGTAAAAATTCGATGTAGTTTTTGAGTTATGAATTTTTAAAGTTGACTAATTTAGTATGGAGAAATGGAACTCCTGTTTTAATTGTTTACCTGATATTTTAGCTACTGACAGGAAATGCAGAGGAATACATTTTAAAATATGTTTTATAATTTTCATTTGTATGATTTTTTTTAACATAGGGCATGTTATCTTACCCTTAAATGCCTTATTATGGCCTACTTACATGCAGAGGCTTCCATGAATATAAACATATTTACAATTCCACACGATGAGCAATTTGATTCAATCTTAGAGGCTCAACATTAATTTGCACTAAATAGGTACATTTTCACAATACATTACGACAATTGATCCTTAGGTATATAAAACAACTTTTAGGGGAGTCACCAAATCTCGTTAAATCTCTGCACGGTTGGCTACACTGTAGACTGTAGCAGATTGTCATCAGGTATAAAAAAAACAATTTTAAGGGCAGTCACCAAATCTCATTAAATCTCTACACGGTTGTCTACACTGCGGCAGGTGATCTTCAGGTCGCACCTGGCGGTCCTAATGATGACGTCACAGAACACGTGCCACCTGCCCAGCATCAGACTGGAGCCAAGAGGACGGTCCGAGAGTTTTTATGTCCGAGGTTTGATTACAAGACAAGTCTGAACTTGTAAAGTCGTTAAAAAATCGAGTGACCTTCACAAAAATCACGAACATTTTATTTTTTATTAATCACTTTTGTAATAAAACGGTAATGACAGTCACTAACATTTAATATAGTAAAGAAATATAATGATACTATGGTATAATATTATGTTATAATATATTGATTTCTATTACTGCTGATAAATAATTATGTCAGATAATTGTCTCAAAATATTATATTATTGATTTAGCTTTATAAGTATATAATTATTTTACAAAAGTTTAAATAATAAATCTAAAAATCAATATAAATTAATTATGTCATAGCAAAACATAATTATATACACACAACGTTATAGCCTGTTTGTGAAAAAATAATTATATATTAGATATATCAGTGCTTATATTTATAATGTCTTATATAATTTAATCTCATGGATAAAAATTTAAAAAATTCAAAATATGACGAAATATTTTTAATGTTCTCTATCGATTGTGATATCCTTATTAGCATTAACATCTTTCTACTAGATTCTTATGTTTCATGTAATCCCTGTCTATGAACATTTATGAAGAATGTATTAAATTATTATGTAATATTATTACATTATCACGATATATTATATATAATTTTGAAGTAATATGTGCGTAGAAGGTTAATTATATGTATATTTATGTCAGAGCACCACTAAAATAGTAAAATGGCCGCGATTTACGAAGCAGTTAGCCAAGTTCCTAATCACGTTTAGCTTAACCACGTTTAACTAGGTGGTTTAACACGTAAAACAGGTATAGTTAAACGTGGTTAAGCTAAACGTGGTTAAAAACCTGGCTAACTACTTCGTGAATCGCACCCTATTATTATGTTCATTGTATAATTGAATCATCTATAAAAACAAAGAAATGCTAATTCTTAACTATTATTCCTATATATGCCATGGTATTTTAATTACAATTATTATCAAGTTTACAGGAAATTTTCTTTAAAAGCAGAACTACCATATTTTATCTAAATTGCTTTCATATTATTTATAAATATAAAATTAACAGTTTTAAATAAAAATAACAACATAATCACAGCTTTTTAATTAATAAAATACCAAGATGTAACCTTAATCTTTAGAAGAAACCTTTTCTGCTCGTGCCTTTACCAGCTGTCTTTTATCTCTCTCTCTCTCTCTCTCTCTCTCTCTCTCTCTCTCTCTCTCTCTCCTCTCCCTCCCTCTCTCTCTCTCTCTCTCTCTCTCTCTCTCTCTCTCTCTCTCTCTCTCTCTCTCTCTCTCTCTCTCTCTCTCTCTCTCTCTCTCTCTCTCTCTCTCTCTCGTCTCACAGCTGTCGCAACTTGACACCCCCCAAGGCTTGACTGACAACAACAGACAACCTCAGGGCACCACATCTTTCTTATAAGAAGCACTGCAAATTAGTGCCACAATATTTTTTTTTGTTTAATTGGATCATATTCAGCAGCCCTTCATTAAATTGACATTGGTTTCATGCAAATATTATAGTTTATAGTTTTATCATAGAGAAATATATTTCTCTATAACTTTAAAAAAATATTTTGATCCAGAGTTTGTATGAGAGTAATATTTTTAAAATATTAAAATGTAAAACAAAAATACTGATTTTTAATATTATCATATCATGATACCAATTAAATTAAAACAAATAATTATCAAACTATAAAATATATATAATTTAATGAAGGCAGCACAGAGTAAATTGTTAAATAACAATTTTTGAACCCAGAGCGCATGGGTTACATGCATGTAAACATTTGTACAAATTGTAAAATACAATATTATAAAATAACGTTCGTGCAATTTACTTTAGAATTCTCAAAGAACGTACTTTCAAATATGAAATTCTATTTCCTAACTCATGTTGACCGTGTTTGAAGCTTCACAAATGTTATTATTTCCTGCTACACACATCATTTGACATTTAGAATTTTAAACTTCTATTAAAAAAAGTTACATTAATTGTTTTGATTGACAACACAACTGATGTATCTCCCCTCTTTTTTTTTTATTCACTATAGGTATTCAAAAGCTCGCGTTCTATTATATTTTCCCCTTGATGTGTTTTCAAAAGAGCCACCCCGCTTACATTGAACAAAAGATGCTTCTAAGTGCTGCATGTAGCTTATAATGTTGTGTTTATACTTGACAATTAAATATGGTACCTAAGTAGCTTGCATGTGTTTACAATCATATTTATGTGTAATGTTAGTTATACTTAATTTCATTTTGCGTTAATTAAATCTGTCTTAAGTATTGAGTTTTAAGAGCGATCATGGTGTGTATTATATTAGTGCTTCATATTTAAATTAATCAAACAAGCAAGAATCAGATCATTAATTCTTTTATTACCTACACAACATTAATTAGCATAATCTTAACATTAAAACATAATAAAGGAGCTTAAAATTTGATTGAGGCGATCTTTTGAGTGAATTCAAAGATGCTAGATTTCTCATGAATCAACTAAACTATAGTTGCATGTTCATAAAATATATCCATAGGGAGTTTATTTTTGGTATAATAATTATAAATATGATTTAATGTAGGTATATCAGAGAATATAATTATATAATATATGTTCTTTTAATTCTTGTGGTATGGTATATGGTTCTACAAATATATTTTTATATAAAAATATGCACGATTGATTGACGGATTGATGCATGGTTATTATAATCAATAATCACAGATAATTATAGTTTTTATTGATAAGTAGAATATGGTAATCAAAATATCATATTATAAGTCGTATTGTATAAAAGTTAAATATAACAAAATGCAAGTAGCTCAATTACAAAAGTCTGCTAAGATCCCCAGAATATACTAAGTAATTATTAGTAGAGCGCGTTTTTATATAATTATGAGATATAATTATGTGCAAATTCATATTTTATTTTTAAAATGAAATTAAAAATTTAAAATTATAAATGAAAATATATTAACATCAGATACAATCTTATATTTTTTTATATTGAGCCATAAATATAAATATATATATATATATATATATATAAATATATATATATATATATATATATATATATATATATATATATATATTTGTCTCTAAAATATTATTCTGATTTGATAATCATTTGTAATTTTTTAAGCAATGCCTGCTCATAGCAGAATACAACCATGAATTAATAAATAAAATTATAGAATTCTATTATATGTAAACTCAATTAGTTTCCCAAGGGATCTATGATAACCTAATAAGTCCGAATGTTGGTCTAAATTGCAGTTAATAAATCACAGCGACAACTTAAGTACTAACTTAATGCCCTAGTGTATAGACACGGCAGTGTGACGTCACCCCCTGTTGCTACAGAAGACTGAAAAGTGCCCTCAGATTTTCCACCGTTTTTCTCTCAAGTTCACCGACATTGATAATGAGCTCACATCACGCAACAAAGTTAAATGTTTGAGACAACAATGTTGTTGTTGTTTGTGGTCACAAGACTGATTTCCTGAGTTTTAAAGAGGAGTCAGTGAGTTGAGTGCGCAGTGCATGACGGGAATGACGTCACGCACTATTTATGTGCATACGAAAAAGTTACGTCGGCTCCTGAAAAGCTGCGCAGTAGAAATTTATGCAAGTTGCGCAATACGAGCATCTGCTGAAGTTATATAGTGTTGTTGATCCCGTTGATCCAGTCAGCTGTTAACCCGTAGACCGCAACATTTGAAATGGAAATTTTCCTCGGATTTTGGTATTGTATCAGAATTTTCTCAAAATTTTTATGAAGGGCTAATAAAGGTTATGACACTTTCTGATTCACCATAATATGTTCTATCTTAGAATATTTTTTAAACACATTTTACGGGAGATTGCGACAGAAATTAAAGTTCGAATAAAAAAGAAGCCACGTTTTTCGAGCGTTAGCATTGAGTAGATGGACGAAGTCATCGACTTTTAGACCCAAATGCTCAGAATTTTTACGAAGGACGGTCTCAACTGATTTCAGATGCTTATTTATGGTGCTCCAAAGTAACTTTTTACATGCAAGAAAATGAGCTTTACCATCGGTCAATTTTTCGCTCACTCTACTTTAAATTAACAACAATTAGTGAGCGCGCGCGCATGCATTCAAACACACAATAGAAACAATAACTTCGTTATGACAAATTTTGTTTTATTAATTTGATACCAAGTAACAAAAATATATTTAATTTTTAATTCATATTATGTATACCTTTTAAAAATTTCAAAAACGTAAAGGATCTTATAATAAATTGTTAATTTCAGACGGAGAAAATAATCGAATAATATTATCGAATTATATTATATTTTGCTTTGTTCCATCTTTTTATTTTAAAATATAAAAAAGTAATAAAATCATATGTTATATAATTTGATATTATATTTTATAAAAAGTTTAATTGGTTTAATTAATATATTATTCAATTTTCCTATTATAAAATTAAATTATAATATATAAACAAATCAAAAATGCATTGAAAGATTAAAATCACATATTATTTAGTAGTGGTAAATATCAGTTATTAAAATCACGTTAGAATTGTTAATTTATTATCCATCTTTTGGATTCATATAGGCTTAAATTTATCAACATAATTTTACTAATTATATATTAGTATATTACATAATATTACATATTATTATATAGATCCGTCATAACGTATTTATGTATATTACATTTACTGCATATTTATTATATATACCTGTATATTAAGCAGATGGAAATACCGAAATACTTCCAATTTTTTAGTGAAACTTAATGAACAAATTAAAATATGTGATCATATTTAAAAACAATAGGGGGAGGGGGAGCATTCATAAAGCACTTTAACCGCACTTTTGCCTCGATTTTTATCTCTGTATTAAACATGGTGCTAAAACAAAGATTATAAAACAAGATACTAAAAGATGTGGCTAAATCATTGCTAGACAATGTTAAACAGAGAAACGTTAGCACCGATTTAGCCCAATTTTTTTTTAGTAGCATGTTTAGCTCCTGTTTTAGCACCATGTTTAGTATACCGGGATAAAAATAGAGGCTAAAGTTAGGCTATATATCATGTGGATCTATATACGGATAAAATGGATCTACTATATTATATCTGCTGTAATAATCTGCATATGACCTTGTTGATTATAAAAAAATGGGAAGAATGTAATGGGAACTGTGAAGAATATAAAGTAACCTTAATTTAATTTAAAATTCCTCGCCTTTGAAAAGTTAAGTTTTGCTGTCTTGCTAATAACCAATGTAATATTATTTCCACAGCGCTAGCAAAATGATGAACAAGGCTGCAAAGAGAATTTTTCAGAGAAGACGACTCTTGTACAATATTTTTAGATTTATTATATTAAAATAAAGAGCAATTGCAGTCAATAGCTGGTTTATTCCTTAAATAAGTTTTAATTTTAAAATACCAATATGATAATTTGGCATTTAATTTTTTATTTACGTTTATGAATTTTTTTTTATCGTATTGATATAAATTAGTTCCAACTTTGTCCCCCAGGTGTCAGGTCAGAAGGTGGCGCGACGAGCGCGAAGAAAATGCTCTCATCAAACGCTACCGGTTCTAGTCGGGAGCCACATCTGTGTCGCTCACACTTCAGATAATCAAAGTGTCTGTTTAATTAATTGTAAGTGTGTAGTGTACCGTGTGTAAGTGTGCAGTGTATTTTGGAGTGTGTACAGATTCTGTGCGTGTAGTCAAAATATTGATTTTTTTTTATTGAAGAGGATATTACTGTATACTACACATTTGGTAAGTGTAAAAAATAAAGCATTTTTTTTTATAAAAAAATATTTTTATACTATTTACTAAAATTTTATTTTCAAATATTATGTTTTTATTTTTTTGAACAATTTCACTTAACCTTAACATATTGTTCTAAATAAATTTTGTAGTTTTAGAATTTATAAAAAATATTAATTATTAAACACCACTTTCCTGGCTATATCAATAATTTCGTCGGTGGACACTATGCTCTGTTGGAGTACGGGGCGAAATAAATTAAAATTAATATTTTACAATGCGGATGTTAATATCCGAATAATATCATAAACTGTGAGGTTGGATAAATTGTTATAAAGTATTTATTTTTGGACTTATTACGCTTTATAAAATGTGAGGACATTATAAAAATTATTTTGATGCAAACATACAGTGCTAGACGTGGTGAAATGTTTGAGCAATTCTCCACGAAATATTTGCTAGAATGACATTCCATGCTAAACCAGACTTTGTGAAGTTCATGCAACAATTCCAACATTAAATTTGTGTGGTCATAGTTCTAGATCTGACATTTAAGTGGAAATACCAACAAAATACAGACGTAGAGTAACACGAGTTGGCATTTATATTGTATAAAAAATTGACATTGAAAATTTAATTACATCGTTACGTCAGGTGCGAGGAAATAGAAAGTGTTAAATTTAAATATCTCATTTATCATTTTATCTGATCTTTTTTTTTTTTACTTTCTGTGGTATATTTCGTAGCAATCTGAATTAATTTTATTGCTTTAAAGTTGGCAAGCTATAAAGTTGGCAATCTGAACTGTAATATTTTTTGGTTAATTACTTCCATATGGTTTTAAACTGTTCACACCATTCCATTAAATTTGATAAAATGATAGTCATATAAATTGGCATTAAAATAATATACACGTGAAAAAATCATTGAATATTTTATACTACTTTTTTGTAATCTTGTTCTTACTGCATTGATAATTTACGACCAGTTCTATTAATGGGGAAAGTATTTACACAGGGAAGTCAAAATGCCAGCAATAAAGTTCTTAACAAATCTCTGCATATTAATTTACGGCCCCACACATGCACTGCATGGTAACGTATCTCGCATGTTATCTCATTGCAGGCTTCCGCACAGAAGTGATAAAATGTATTAGAGATTTCAGAGAAAACATGCAGACTTGCCTTTGGAGAGAAAATCATTTTACTTTTCATTTATAAGCATTTTAAAAATACCAAATAATAAGGTCTGTTCGTAAATACACAACAATTAGAAAGAATCGATTATTTGTGATAAACCTTGTTCCATGTACAGAGGGTTCATCACAAATAATCGATTCCTTCTAATTGTGTATTTACGAACAGATCCATTTTTAGTATACAGCGATAATTATGTGTAAATATACAAGTTTTTAAGGTAGAGATAACGCCGAACAGCTGATCGACGTAATGCTCTTTGATTAACATGTAAACCTTAGCAAATTGACAAAAATTCTGAAATTTTTTTGAGAGGCAGATATTAGTGTCTAAAACCCATAGAAAAAATTTCAAAACAATTTAACGAGCCGATTTTTTTAATTATTTTAATTTTCAGTCTAGAGCTTTCCCATAGGGAGCCAAACTAAAAAAATAATGTAAAAAAATCGGCTCGTTAAATGTTTTTGAAACTTTTGCTATGGCTTTTAGGCACTAATATCTGCCTCTCAAAAAAAATTCAGAATTTTTGTCAATTTGCTAAGGTTTACATGTTAATCAAAGGGCATTACGTCGATCAGCTGTTCGGCGTTATCTTTACCTTAAATTTGAAAGAAAAATATTAAATTTTAAAAACTATTTAATTTAAAAATATAGAATGATAAAACTAAAATGTATTTTGTTTAAAAAAAAATAAAATCCATAAGTTAGTTGATTATAATATATTATATTAAATATATTAATTTATAAATCAAATGAATCAAGCCTTATAAATATACGAAATCTGTAAATTCAATGATAGGCATGGCATCTTATGTTCTGAAATAAACAAGTTTAGTGAAATACATTATAAGAAGTATGCTTGGATGACAAAAATTTGATAAGTTATTCATTATAATTTATAATTATATAAAAATTATGGAGTAATGTCGCATATTGAATGATCGTCTCCTTTCCCTATACATAAGAATCACGCGGTAGACGCGCGCGAAACGTAGAAAATTACCCGATCGATCGTCCAGCGTACATACACTACATGGGAACATTTTTTACTTATAAGATGTATTATGTCGGGGCTGAGGATACGGTAGAGAAATAGACTCGTAATTCTGCATGGTACAGGTAAAAAACAACATCCAGTCATAGAAAAAAAAAAAAAAAAAAAAACATTTTTATTCCATGATCCAGTCTAGACAAACTGCAAAGAGTTTCTTGCATAAACATTGCTTGATATGCACAGTCAGCACAGCAGGTGACCAAGTGTAACGTTTTTTATATCCCGAAGTGTACAACATATCGTAGTGAAATATTCTCTTGAAGTTAATGTTTCCATTTAGATTATTAGAATATATAATACATCTCTTTACAAAATGTTAATGTTTATAAAACATTAATGGATTGGCTAGAGAAATAAATGATACTGTAAAATATTACAATTTTCCATTGTTAACAAATGTTTACAAAATATTTTATCATTAAAAGTTTGACGTCTAATTGCCAAAATTACTGACCATAAATATTGTGTTCATTACTCAACAAATGGTTTCATCAGCATTATGTAATTTTTGCAATAAAATTTGCACTGTCATTCATCAATAGCGAGGCTTTTGAATGAATATTTTTCTTATGAATGAATTTAATGCAATCAGATTTAGTGTGATAATTTTTTTTAATCTAGGATCTCACTATCAACTAATTGATCAAATTTTATCACGCTAGAAAGAACCTAATTGTCATGTTAAAAATGTGAAGAAATATTAACATTATTTATTAAAAAGTGAAACTAAAATAGCTGGCAATGAAAGACACTTGATAACAAAAGAACTGCACGTGTTAAATTTCCAGCTTTTTTTACTATAAAACTCGGCACCGCATAAACAGCTGGCCAGTCTATTAATAGAGTAAATGTAAACGTTTTGAAGATGAATGGGAGCTTCCAGAGTTCTTATATATTTAAGATGGGTGACCGTTTTAAGAAGAAATTGCATTGCTCCCTCCCTGGGGTAAATGTATCTCGCTTTCCACCCAGTGCAGTGCACTTGTGTGTGGTTCCCCAGGCTTTGAACATCACTTTGATCTATTGATAAAAATTAGAGGTGTCCGTCCTGACTGAGTTTTTCCACGGTTCCCTCAGTCTCAGTTATTCAAATGCTGGGACGCATAAAAGTTCGTTCCCACCATTCTTTCAATTTTTTCCCTATTTACTCATTAACCCCGCCTTGAGCTCCAGAAATAAAAATATATAAAATAATAATTATATAATATATATAAACTGTTGCTTTTCTAAAAATTAAAAATCGTTTATACAGTATACTTTCTCTTATTCAACATATTCGATTGCAAAACTTCAAGATTTTTAAGTAGGCTATGTTTTTTACATATTAATTTTGGGAACCCCCAGCTCGTGATTCAGCCAATGAGAAAGGCCGTTACAAACTTCTACCAATGACTGAAGATCTCAGAGAACTGAAAATGATAATATAAAGGTCGGTAACCAAAATCTTTCGCTAGTCCAGCTAAAATACCAAACCTGCTTGAAATAAGAATTGCTCATCGTCAAAATACTTAACAATTTCCGGTTACCATATAAAGTATAATGAAGCACTTAAATCTTCATAGCACGACTTTGTAGATAATTACCATAAGTCTACCGTCATCTTCGCTACAAGATGATCCACAGTCTGAAGTTCATAAAGACTATAGTCTAGCGCATTATGGCATGGAATATTGGACCTTATGAGGCTGACAAGCACCTGTCTGAACAAAATATAAGGGGAAATGTGACGAGAGGGAAAAGAAGATTGTTTCAATTTATTGCTTCATTTCTATTTTTTAAGTGACCAAATTTTATAAAATTTTAGTCACTAGTGACCATGCGTTAGCTTTCTGAATCTCTCAGGGACACAATTTAGCAATCAGTGCTTATAGAAATATGATTCGGTTGTTCCTTTTCAAGCTAGTGAATCACTTCATGCAGCTCAAGGAGAATATAAATATATATCCTCCTTGATGAAGCTTTCACCTAGAAATGGCTGAAAGAACCATGGAAACCTCAGGTTAGTCAGGCACCACAAAGCTTAAAATAAAAATATATTCTAAATTAAATAACTAGTACTCGATGATTTTTAACTAATTTGAAGACGCTATATTTTAAACATTGAAATGATTGGAATATCAACTTACGATCAGTATTGAATCTTCTTCCTCTTAATTTTTTATTTTACTATTTACGTTACTGTAATAAGGCAATTCCTAATCCTGATGTACTGATAAGTTATTAACGCTACTTAAATTTAAAAATCAGATAATTTATTAATAAAAATAAAAACAAACATTATTTTGAAAGTGATAAACTTAATTAAAATAATGAACAACGTGAAATGATTGTAAAAATATCAAATTTATTTTAAAATTAAACAAAAAAATAACATAATAACAAAAAATTGTTCTAAAAAACAAATGATGCAACATATTATATTTATAAAAGTCATGAAAATATCATCTTGTTAAATCGTACAGGAATTATAATATATTATGACATACACATCGCTAAAGGCAGCTGTCACTACTCCGCCACGCTTTAATTACACAGGGAGTTTGACTGCCCAAACCTCCACTTTTACTTTCACACCAACAATGCTGCAGGTGTTTATTTCAATAACATTGTTGCGGGGAAATTGTTATCTGCAGGTCATTGTCAAGGTCAGTAGTTAATTAAAGTTGATATTAAAATTATTTGTATATTATAATAATGAACAACTTAAATGCTTTATTTATTTTTAATATTTTTATTCGTTGCAGTAAAAATACCAAAATAATGCTATTCTCATTTCTTTTTTTCCCCCCAATTAAAAAAAAATAATAATTAATATATTTATCACGCTCCTTTGTTGGTGTCACTCTTTGACAAGAAAAAAAAAATGGACCAAACACCGGAAAGGAGCATGAATGTAAAAAAATTGGACTGTTTGTTATAAACAATTATAGTAACTCCGTATCTGATAAAAATCAATAGCATTAGCATTACCTTGTTCCTTCAATTAAAAGATGAATTAAAAAAATTAATGTATATAAATTTGTTCATTATAGAAAATGAAGTTACATTCTGACGAGTGAAATCCAACATTTAGTTTGTTTAATGGAATCAAGATTATATCAATGAAATGGACCCAGTAAGTCCGCAAGTGACATTATAAAGCCCGTATGTCCATTAAATTGAAATCTCTCACTGCCAGGGTGACTCAGATTGACCTACAGATGACGTCACTCAGATAAGGTGCCTTCTTGGTGGTCTGAACTGAAATGTGAGATCACAATGTATATTTATGGTGGCGCTGAGAAGGGTCCATTGCCAATTTTAAAGTAGTATGAATTCTTGAAACTTTCATAAAAGAAATAATAAAATGCTCATAAAAAATTATATCGTTCCTGATGTTCAGAAGTGTACAAGAATGATAAAAAATGCCTAACGTTTACTGTTCCGATTACATAAGTAATACAAAATACACTTCGAGAAAGCACGAACGTTTACACTGTTATCTCTCCCTAAACGTCAAATCTTTGTATCTTGAAGTTCAGAGATGACATTGTGGATGTACCGAGGTGTACCACCAGGAAGTTATCGACTTTCACCTCCTGATCGTCAGCTGATCTGCCGCGGTTGAATTGTCTGGACCGCAAACGTCTTAAATTTATATTAAAATGTTATAGAGAAGTTGTAAATTTATATAAAATGTATTTTAAATATAAATTACAACTATTTTTAACTATAAAATAATATATTTTTAAATTTTTTCAATTTAATTTTCTGTTTTAACTTTTATATCTTGTTTTTGTAATAATAATTTTAAATTTATTTATATATAGTAATTTCACTTCTGTTCATTTGTATCAAATTTGAAAATGTAATCAAATACAATATTTTAACTTTTATGTCGCAAAGAAATTGCAATGTAAACAACATGAATTTTAATTCTACACTACACTCAAATTGCAATTAAAATATTACTTGAAAAAGTTCTAGGAGAAACTTGTCAAATAATGGGATTTAAAAAAATTATTTTCCAATTATTGATAAGAAAGTAAAGAGCTCTGCTTATATTATTAAAATCAAGTGGGGAGTTCTGGTGAGATTTAGACCTCCACGATGAAATTCGACGAGCTGATCTCCCTGGAGTCACGTGACCCCCAGCGACGTTTACCACTCGGTCACGTGGTCTTTGTTATTTAAAATCACCTCTCCCTTCCAGAAGTACAAAGAAAATTATTAGTCATTTTTTTAGTGGACCGAGTGACTAAAAGCTGCAGCGAGAGCATATACTTATTGAATAGGGTGTGTTATACTATTATATAGACTAAAAACGTTATGAAAAATAATGACAAAATAAACTTTGTGAAAATACTGAAATATAAATATTTAATGTGTCCATTAAAAAATTAATAATACATAAATTTATATGAATATTATGTTTTGACAGTATAAATTCAATGTATATAGTTCAGTGATATAAACATAAAAATAAACTAAAAATAATTTTACGTTACATTTTTCAATATCATTGTTATATTTAAAAAAAAAACTGGATCAAGAGATAATTAAGATCATAAAATCAGTAGGTACGCTGGTATAAGACAAAATTTTGACTTCTTGTGAAATATTAGAATATATATATATATATATATATATATATATATATATATATATATATATATATATATATATTTTTTTTTTTTTTAATTTTTATAATGATTACCTAAAAATTAATGTATTAATCATAGAATTTTCAAGACTGATCTATTCAAAGTATGTAATTTTGAGTTTTGTTATTTCTTAAGAAAAAAACAAACATAATAATATATAATTATATAATATACTACTGTACTCTAATATAGAAAAAAAAATGTCATTCAATTCAATTTTCAATTTATTTATATTTTTGAATTTATTTTGTAAAGGGGAAAAAATGTGTGTAATTTCAATAATAACTCTATTAAGGGTCTTGAAGAAACATATTTATGTATTTTGTATCGACCAATAAGGTTATTTTAATAACCTTGGCTGATCTTGTAATTTAAAATATGACCAATAAAAAAAAATAATAATAAAGGTATAATGCGGATAGTCTGGTATCAATAGTTTAATGACCACAAAGAACTTACTACCGGTATATTGATATCAGTTGTTGTAAATACACAAAGATGCGGTTAGATAATGTCACTGCTGGTCTGTCAGAAGGAGAAAGTGACAGCTGATCTCCACGTGGCGATGTTACACAACGTGGGGACTGTTGTGTTGTAATTAATTTAAATTGTAATTGTAAAGATTTACACCTCGGGACACACCGAACGTTACCCTTCATCTGACATTGTCACGTGGCGTCATGTTCTCATGAAAAAGTTAGATGTAACGTTCCAACCATGCCGAGGTGTACATTGTCAAAGAAAATATTCTGTTGTTTTGCTTTTTCCGAAAAAGCAAAATTAAAAAAGGAGATATTATTTAAATATTATATTATATGACCCGGTTTTTAGTAATTACAAAATTTCTTTGGTAAAATCATGTTCATGTCTAATATTAAATTTTTTAGACGAGACATTATACCTATCAAACGTCGTGTCAAAAATGCCCACTTAGCAATCAATTAATTGAAACAAAATAAACTACAGAATTTTCTATATAAACCGCGTATAAGACTACAAAAACATGAATTATACATAAATTCTTTGGTTACAAAAACATGAATTATACATACATTCTTTGGTATATGTATAAACTGTATATATAAAACTGAAACTAAAAAATCAATTTTTAATAACTTATATAAATATTATTTACAAATTACGAAGGTATCTTTCCAACTATAAGGAACAACAGTCTCTATTAAAAACGCTAACATTATTCTCGTGTTATATTTCTCTTCAAATCGTCACGTAACCTCGACATTTTTGTTGACATTTGGAATTGACATTTCTCACCTTCATATAAATTTTATGAATCACAAACTTACATTTTTTTTTATAGACTTTCAGCAGTTTGTGTATTTTTTAGTAAATATATTTTAAATTGAGTAAAAAACTTTTTAAATTCTCCCGATATAACTTTTATAAAAGTTTTTATCAAAGATAAATTTTTGATGACATCTAAAAGTGTCGGAGGGAGAGAAAACGTCGAGTCTTTTTATAAAAAGTGTCACTTTCTTGACTTTTCTGAGATGAATTTCAAAACAAAGCTGACATGTCAGCTGTCTGCCAATCTTTACTGTTTATGTAATGTATCATGTGCTTGAAATGAATGTTATTTACTGTGTACACTTCACAACATCGCAAACGTTACTCTTCTATCAATAAAGAAATGTATATATATATATATATGGAGACAAGAATATAAAATTAGACTGGGTGCTTTGGAAAATTACAAAAAAAAAGCCTTATCTACACAGAGCGCTTAAGTGTGTACTTAAGTACACTACTTGGCTAACTTTACAGCATTCTGATTGGCTAAAAATGGTCACGTGGGGTAACTAACTAAGTTCTCAATATAGATACGGCAATATATAGTATTATCTCAGTGCATTAATTATTGCAACCAATGGAACTATACTTAAAAATTCTATAAAAGTAATCAGTATGATCTTTGTGGTATACATTTTTCGATATTTTAGCTCCCAAATAGTTAGAATACAAAACAGCGACATGTGGAGGCGTACATTATTTCGAACAGTATACTGTATAATTATATATAGCAACATTTGTTAGTCAATGCATTCAGTTTGATTCCCCCAAGCGATTACAAAACGTTGGAGCGTCAAAAGCAACACTACACAAAAGACTGCCAACTACATGTACCGTACGTACATGTTTGTATACAAATTGATGTGGCACGCACTTTCTCACGCGTCAATAACACCTCCGATAATTGTGCGTAATGTGAACTCCCTAGCTCTGTATTAAAAAAAAATAATAATGAAATATATCTAAAGAAGCCACTCTAAAAAAGTATATTTAAAAAGTGAATATTTTTGACGATGTATTTTTTGTTTTTGTTTTTTTACAAATATCACAAAAGTATCTCTATATATTTAATAAATGATATATATAATATTTAATAAAAATAATAAAAGGCGTATATTAAAAAATATGTTTTTAAAACATTAATTATATTACTTTATTTACAATTTGTTTAGTTTGCATAATTTTATATAAATTTTGTTCCACATTATTGTGCCAAATGTGGAAAAACGACAACAAACGACGTTGATTTTAGTTGGTGTAAATTCAGAAAATTGCTAAACATAATAATATAATAGTGGAAATGGTCTCTTTGGTGTGACATTCTATAGTATATAAAACATTAGGCCTGTTCGTAAACCCTGCTTGGTGTACACTTTCTGCACCCAATCGACCTTATTTACATACGATATAAGGTCGATTGGGTGTAGAAAGTGTACACCGAGCAGGGTTTACGAACAGGCCTACTATGTGCATCGATAAGAATGGCATTTCCAAAAATCTGGGGGCATACATGACCAAAATGTGTCAATTGCCCCAAAATACCAACCAATCAATCGACATTTCCAAAAAGGTCTATCTCTGTAATAGTTCAGCAACCCACATTTATTATATAGCTGTGCCACAATGTGTTGTCCACCAAATATTAAGAAACCTCATTTTTTATTAGTTACATATTATAAGTATATATACAAATTATAATGATAAAGTATTAATGAATAACAAGTTGACTTCTTACAGATCTTGATGAAACATTATCTGCAAAGTTTGGGAACAATATTCTGCAAATATTAAAACACTAAAATTAATAACACCACGGTTGACATTAAACCCCATGATGTCACAGAGGGCTACAGACAACACGGTAAACAGCTAGTGTATATAATTTATACAACAAATAACGTTGTTCGTATGCTCCCCACGTTGTCGTTTGTGTCACGTTTGGTCACGTGACGTCACTTCCGTTAATGTGGGAGGAGATTTACATTGGGGAAGTGATCGAAAGGAGAGGCTGCGGGTACAGAGCCACGGACGAGGACTTTTGATAAATTTTTTGGTCTGTCGACAAAATATGGACACATTGGTAATGATAAAAATGACAGAAAACATAATACAAAATTATCATTTTGATTTAGAATGATAAAATTGTAACGTAAAAATTGTTTTCTTATATTATTAAATTATTATAATATATTTTTTATTAATTATTCAAAATTTTTTGAACAATTAATTTTATTTTTATTTTTTTTATGCCGATTAATATTCTTATTAATATTGTTTATCCAAAGATAAAGATATCTCATAAGTTTGCACTATGCAATGTTTCTTCAAATGAAATCCAGTAGCTTATAACTTTTAATTAACACAATATATTAAGGAAATTTAAGTCTTAAATTTTAGAACATATAAACTCCCTGTTTCTTCATAAATTTCATAAAATATAATGTATAATGGCATTTTTGGAAAGAAAAATATTTCATTTCGTAGTGTAAAATAGCTTTCTGACATTAACTGTTTTTTTTTTTAAAAAAAAAGAAAAGCTTTTCACCATGTAAAATGTAAAATAGTGCATAAATTTCAATAAAAAACATATTTACTTTAAGACTTAGCGTGCATTTGAATTGAAAATAAGTTTTGATATGAAAATTTCTTTAAAAGAATGAAAAGCTCGAGGCAACCGTAAAGCCAAGTTATGGAAGGTGCGTTGTGGAGTTGGAAAAATAACGTATATTATAATATATACAGATTTTATTTTTATCCTCCCCTGCCATCATCTGTGATGTTATTTCACTCGCCTTTCCCTGGCCTGCAGTCAGTGTAGTTGAATTTCAGATTTGGAGTCTCTTTGTGAGTTTATTTTGTAGTGTAATGTGATTTTAGAGGGCAAAGGATGTAATTGTGGAGGGACAATTCAATGCTCAGGGATATAAAAAAAGTATCTTTTTAGAGAAAATGTGGTAAATCATAAGCATAATACTAGGAATATAAAAAGTGTAATAGCCCCTATCTGGTGCAGACTTAATATGCATAAATGTGGTCCATTTATGAGTTGTTTACGGTTCTATAATAAGCTCCCAAGTGATATAAAGTGCATCGAAAGTGTTAAGGAATTTCACTCAATAACTTGGGGTGTTTTTATAGCGTCAATAGCTACATAGACAATACTTTGAATGAACTTAAATTATTGTCTGTTTAAATTGTTTAAGTAAATAACTTACTATAATTGACTATATATACCCCTCTGGCTTACTTGCCTTATACATGACCTGTCCTATTAACCTCAACAAATATATATTTTGATTGATATATTGATTGTAGAAAAGATGGATTGAATTAAGATTTTAACTGGTGCCTCTCTCTCTCTCTCTCTCTCTCTCTCTCTCTCTCTCTCTCTCTCTCTCTCTCTCTCTCTCTCTCTCTCTCTCTCTCTCTCTCTAATTTATATTTTTTATGAGGTAAAACAATTTGACGATAGTTTTGTTCTTGCATTACTTCTAATAAAATAACAAATCTTTAAAGTGTCTCTCACAAGTCAGAGCTACCATGCAAATCATGCAGGGCTAATGTTCGTGATGTTCCGAGTATATACTTTGCATTACAGCATTGAATAAATTCTGTTGAAAAATATAGCTACGATATTTGATGTGATAATGCTGTAAAAAGTGTATGCAACCAAGTTGAAATAAATTTCATCTTTTATTCGCTATTAAGCGTTCTCTTCGTCTAATTTTCTCTTATTTTGCACCATTTTAGAGGAAAAAAGATTTCATAATGAATTTTTTCCTCTTCTTGAGCGTAAAACGTTACAAATATTCACCTCCATTTTATTTCATCCCCACTTTGAGCGAAGAGGAAATAAGATTATTTTAGAGGGTAAAATATAAAATATTAGGTTTAGACTTGTAAATTGAAGACGTAATTTTTCAACTAGGGGCAGTGCCTAAAATACGGATGCTATTACTTGATTTTCTCTTCTATGAAGCTTTATTATAAATTATGCACTCTATGTAAAATTATTAATGGAAGGGTTGACCGCCAACTCTCTACTGACCACCAATTTCAACACCCCTTAAAGGTGTTAGGATTATGAACGTGTCTGAGGACGTAAGCTGACCATCGTAATTAATCTCCTGTGTGTCATTATCGTGGTAAAGGTGGGTTTACCTAGGCATCGAGTTTATACTGAAGCTTTGGTACTTATAGTTAAATTTATATGTAATATTCCCTCCGGAAGTAGCCGGAAGTGTGAAGTTTCTGGCCTTTCTATTCGTATTTCAGTGTTGCAATTTTACTGCTTGGTCAGCACTTCTAACATAAGAACTTTTGCAAAAGTTTCAAAACTGAATAACAAACAGAACAGCAACAAAATTCACACTTCCGGTTACTTTCGGAGGGAATTTCAAATTAATTTGAAAGTATATAACGTTACTATTGCTCTGTTAGTGGACGTATACTGTATAGCACTCTGGTGTTCAGAGTCTTGACAAGTATTTCATGAAATTTATCTTCAAAACTCCCCTTACCTAAAATTATCAACCTGATGTAACTTCATATTGTCTAACTTGTAAGTACGATTATTGTTCATGCATTTGTTGAACACTTTAAAACATGCTTAACGTTACGTCTACCTTATTTGCTAGCTGCATAAAGCAGTAATGGACCAAAATGAAAGTTTTTAATTTGATAAAAGTTTAGAAAAGACTTAGTTCCAAGCATGTTTATGCCACCCTCATTTCCATAAACTCACATCCACAAATTCAGTAGCAGCAATTTTCCTTCCCACCCTTCTTCATCAATATTTTGTGGCCTCCAAATAACAACAGGTAACTTCAATTTACCACCACACCCCACACAAACTCCCGTGGACTGCAGTGTAGCCGCAGCTGGCAGAAAGGGTGGATCCTCGGGGGAGGGGCGATAATGTGAGTCTGATCGCCGGACTATCGATTATTGTACTCCGGGGAGTTAGTGAGGGGTAATTACCGTCTGGGGTTTATAGAATTTCCTGGAGTATTGGATGTTATTTGCAGAATGAATATACCAGATATTTTTTCCCTTTGCTGAAAGTACAAATAATAGTATTTATATAGTGAAACATTAAAAATTGAAATATATCAAATTTTGGAAAAGGGTACAGAATAAGAAAATGTACAAAATATGAAAATATATACTTTTAAAAACTCAATTCAAGTTAGCAAGGCTCTCAAACAACACTCAATGCATTTACATTATTTCCCTAATGTAAGATGTAACTGAATAAAAGAATGTGACTTTTCTGTATTTGTGTTAATAATTTAAATCTAAATTATATAACGTTGATGGCATTTTCATCAAATTTTTTCAGATATTTTTAATTTTTAATTTTTAATGGTATTACAATATTATCCTTTGAATCATTTCAGATTGATCTTTCAACGCAGTATAAACTTTAGTCATAATATACATTATATTTAATTTGATTCCCAATTTAAATTTATATTTCTCAGTCTAACTTCTAATAAAATGCATTAATTTCTTCAAAATTTTAAAAAGTCGCCTTGATTTAAAGACAGCTTGTTTAATACTCCCACGTGTGCACAAAAGGTAGAGAAGTGATGTAGAATCTCCAGAGATAATAATTTATAATAAAATGCAGGCTGGCAGCTGCGAGGGAATGACGTCAGCTGTTGCTGCACTTCGTCACCGTGTCTCATATTTAATGTGGTTTTTAAATAATACAATTTAAAATTAAATATTTATTGTTAGATTTTAACAGACAGTAACATATTTACCAACATTTATATGGATGTATTACAAATTAAATAAAATAAGTATATACTTCAAAATATTTATTAAGTAATATTAAATTCATGGTAATATAAAATTACTTTAATATAATGGAAGGCATTTCTGGTTGGTTGGTTAGTATTTTGGGGCAATTGACACATTTTAGTCCTGTATGCCCCCAAGAAGGGAAGGCTCTTCTATTTACAAATCATTAATATTAAAACAATTTACAGAGGAATAAAAAAAAACAAACATTAAACAATAATTTTTTTAATTATTATTATTATTTTTTAATTTTTTATTTATTTTGATTTTGATTTTTTCTTTTTTTTTTTTTTTGCTTTGAAGTAAACTTTTTTTTCTCACTTCCCATCATAAGGTATATTTTTTGTTGTTACAATTCATATAAAATTTGACAACAATTTTAAATATTAATCATTACTTCGAATATTTTTCTTACGACCTTATAGATTGATAAAAAAGTGACGATTTGGACGAAGTACCGATTTATTAAGACAATTTAACTGCACTAATTATAACTTGTGATATCTGAGGTATCACAATTCACAAAATAAAACATTTCGAAGAACTGCAACTACTTTGATCTGCACTCTGCTACGTAATTTACAGTAAGTGCTTCGTTTATTGATCGCTGCTGTAGTTTGCTGCATCTCCAGGAAAAGATTTATTTTTCATCTCGACATTGATGGCCAAGTCTCTCCCCCGTGATGTCTTATCTGATTAATGAACTTTGGCGGAGTCTTTATCTCTCTCTCTCTCTCTTGCTCTCCACCGACCCTCGTTGCAGTTTGTGATCTAGCTGCATCTCCAACATGCCGAATCTTCATCTACTAAGGTGATGTTCTTCATGTCCCGGTACAATGGTAAATTTTTTATTTTATTTAAAAAAAAAATGAATGTAAATTACTATAATATATTTTTAGTATTTAAAAGAATCATAATAAATTGTTAAACATTAAAATTTTTATTTATATTTTTTAAACTGAAATACTATACTTATTGTTTGTTTTAAAATTAGTAATTTTAATTTTTAAATTCAATTTATACATTTTAATCTTTGTTTTCATCGATTTCTATAGTATGACACATTTTTTTTTTTTATTATTATTGTTTATAAAATTTGTGAAATCTAGATCTCATTGTAGGTCAGAACAGCAAATTTTTCATCGGTTGCTAAGGAAGAGTGTAGAATCATTAAATCAAAAAGCCAAATTTTCTTTTGCGTCCAATTTTTTGTTATATATGAAAACGGCATTAGCAAAAGAAATTTATAAAATGAAGACATTACTTTAATTTTTATTTATTGATTTATTTTTGTATCAATTTTACAATTATTATTAAACTTATAATTTTACTATCTTTATAACAATTAACATTTCTATTATTTAGAAATTTTCTCTGCTGAACTAAAATGGGAATACCCGACTAATACCATGCACCACTGATATTTAGCTCCATCTTCAAGCAAGCTGAAAACTATGAAACCGTAATGGCTAGGGGGTTAAAAATATTCAATGGAGTATTGTCCTCAATTTTTTTTATTGCAGAAATGGAAAGAGCGTGCAAAGTTATGCTACCCTGATTTTTTTCAGATTTTTTAGAGCCCGGGAAGTATTTTTAAAAAATTATTGAAAGTCCTTTTTGTGACGTCACGCGGCGGCAAGTCCTATCTTTTTCTTAAGGAGCGGCGTCTCGTGACGTCACAAAAATAACTTTAAATAATTTTTTTAAAATAGTTCCCGGGCTCTAAAAAATCTGAAAAAAATCAGGGTAGCATAACTTTGCACGTTCTATCCATTTCTGCAATAAAAAAATTGAGGACAATACTCCATTATGCTATAGAGTTAAAAAAAAAAATCATTGCTTCATTGCAGTTAAAAACAATCGTGTTACGGAATTAAAAGTTTAAATCTAAATCATATATTTTTATTGTAAATGAAGGTTCACTGATGTTAAATATTAAACAATATCACATCCAATGTTATACTTAATGTAAGCTGCTGGTACAATAATCCACCAAGCTTTACTTTATAAATTTTAATTACATTTTTAATCCAGTGTTTTCCACCCCGATGGTTCACAATATAGTCTGGGTGGAGAGAGGCGATTGTTGTAACAAACTACAATAAAGCTGAACATGATCCCATTGTTGTATTGTGGCGTCGCATTGCGATATACTGTATATATGACATATATATTTCATATCTAGCTTTAATTCTCGTAATGAAACAGTGCAACATCAGACAAGCTAAAGTTTAAAAAAAAGCAATAATTGATTTTTCAAGTTTTTATTCCACTTGCATTAAATCTTGCAAGTTAAATAAGAAAGTTGGTATACCCTTTCAGCAGCATTTAAGATTCCAATTGAAATAGGGATTATTATTATTATAGTTATTAATTTTCACCGGATATTTCTAATTATATTTAGTAAAACCTGCTTAGTGCATACGTATACTCGATATCTTAGTCCACTCGATATATCTAATTATAGAGTTAATTGAGTCTAGAAAATCTGAACTTTTTAGGAACTAAGATCGGACCTAATATATTATATTATGAGAAATAATTGGTAACTACCATAGAGTGATATATTGTATCACTCTATGTAACTACTGTTCTCCCAGGATAATTTGTTTAATTTGAATGGCCTGTAGATGCTTTGCTTATAGAAATTCTAAATATTTAAAATATGTCAACAAATTTTAAATTATCTGCGATTCTTTTTACTTAATTTATAGTCATTTTCTGTACATTGTCATTTTTAATAAAAAGCACCAGAAACACGTTCTCCGAGTGAGGTCATTGTCCTCTCCAAGGACACGTGACGTCACTCGAGGACCTCTGAGTGTTGACTTCTTGACATCTGAGGGGCCCTTCAAATTAATACCCTCGGGACCACTTGGGGGAGGTACTCTTGTTAGATTAGATTACGGATAAGTATGACTTTTTTTAATAACAAATTAATACGTTGTATTAATATTATTATTTGTTTTAAGCACTTTTAAAAATAAATTTATATTTTATTTAAAAGAATTTTTAATGACATGCATTATGAAAAAATATAATTTTAATTAACGCATTTTTTTTTTAACAATTCTAATAATTTCTTAAATAATGTAAACAGTAGATTTCAATATAAGGCATGGCACAATAAATAGATATATTATACAATTTGGCTGCGTTCAATACACTTATATAAAAAAAATAAGATTTCCAAATTTAATGATGATTTCTTGAATAATAAATTTTAATTTAGCAATTATCTGCAATTAACTTTAAAATTATTATATTTCAATGCGAGTTTGAAATTAACATGTTTCAATTCGAAGATGTTCTAAACAAATTTCCCACTAATTAAAATTTAAAACTCCATACATAAAAAATATAATGCCTAAGTGAGAACCGTACGATACGATGCTGTGTGTGAACTGTCTTAATTCTAAATAATAATCGACACCAAAGTTGGAAGAAGACACTAACAAGTCTCTCAGGATGGCTGGTTTATTTTTCACGCGCCGACAAACACCCCAGCAGTTTACGGTCTTGTGAGGTGTCAATTGAGCGATCTCTAAGCGATGTGGCATAGCAAAATGAGCCTTAAGTACGAGAACCAACCGAGCATGCAGTCTGAGAAGTCTTTTTGCAACAATTGCTTGCGTGTTTCTGCAGTCAGTGCGTAAAAATGTTTTAATTAATTCAATTCAAGTTACTTAATTATAAAATTATTTAAGTATTTAAGTATTTAAGTTACTTGCTATATATAAAAAAATAAAACAAATATTTATAAATTTAAAATGATTATAAACAGTTTTTTTAGTTTTCAAAATAAATAATAACGTTTATTTATTGTAGTTTTTTCAAAATATTTTAACATTAATTATTTAATATTTGATGTTGTGTAATTTTTTTATTTTTTTTTATTGTAAATAAGGTACATCAGTTACAAATGTTTGTAAAATAATCATGTTTATAAAAAAGAAAAGTCTTGTAAGACTGAATATACAAACACGGTAAATCGATCGATTACATGTAAACTTATTAAAGTACTGAACTATGGCAGTGGCATCTTAAACGTAGTGAATGTAAAATTAACATAGAAGATATATCAATATTTAAAGCAATTTCGGCGGGCATTGGGTGTTGCACCGGTAGTTGGCAGCACTGACGTATCTTCACCATGTTAATTTTTTATCCTTGCTCCTCGGAGTAATTTTTATGCTAGAGTTAAGCTGATTGCTGTAGTATCAAGATAATTAGTAGCCCAAGTGCACAATTTGGCTAAATAAAGCCTGATTCAAAGAAAAGTATTTTTTTTATATTTTAGAAAAATGCATGTAAATTTAAAAAATTACTAAAAAATACTTTTCTTTAAATCAGGCTTTATTTAGCCAAATTGTGCACTTGGGCTACTAATTATATTGATACTACAGCAATCAGCTTAGCTCTAGCATAAAAATTACTCCGAGGAGCAAGGATAAAAAATTAACATGGTGAAGATACGTCAGTGTTGCCAACTACCGGTGCTACAACCAATGCCCTTAAATCACTATTTAAAATAAACATTTAAATTTAAAATGTTCATTACAAAAGAATTTCAACTTATAAATAAACGGTAAAAGACTATACGTGATGACTAATTTTTATATGCACGTGGTGTCTTAATAAGTATTATTGCTCTCTAATATACTCCATGATATCTGTGTGGCACGCTAATTTGAATTGACACATTAAATCTGAACTCTTACCATACGCATAATTTGAATTATATATTACATTTTTGGTTGTCTCTCATACCAAACACCACCACTGTCAGTTTTTGTGCAGTCAGTGATGTCACGATGGTTCCTCCAGGAGAGCTATTTGTGTGGACTGGACGGAGCTATTCTGGACGGGGTGACATCGGGGCAGGTCCTGCGCTAGTGGGACTGTTCACGTTACAATTAAAATTCATTTGATTTAATTTCTTTATTTAATACAAGTACAACATGGATCACGTCAATATAAAAAAATAAGAGAAAACTAAAACACAAACAACAATAGCATCCGAAATACTCAAATATGGAAAATAATATAATAATAAAAATTAAAAATAGCATTACACAATACATATTTTGGTAACGTATTAGTAAAAAACGTTAAATAATTACGGAATATATTTCTTTGTTAATGAGAAATCAAATTAGAATTTAAATAGTATAGCTAACTATTATATATTACACTTGATATTTATTTTATATATTAAAATAAAGTGAAATTTTATACAATTAATTAAATACGTCAACATCAGAATTATGAATGGAATATTTACATGCGAATGATAAATATATTTTTGTTAAACGGAAAATAATTGAGAGGGAGTTTTTATGAATTGAAGGGTATATTTCAATTTATTATACATTCTGTTTATTTAAGAATTAATTCAAATTTTAGAGAAACATCAATTAAATTGCAATACCCAACCTGTAAAGTCATTCGTATATCAATAATAATGAAAAATTAGGAAAGTTATTCCTTTTGAATGAAATCAACGAGGAAAAAAAATACTAGGGGGGGGGGGGGGGCATTCACAAAGCACTTTAACACCCACTTTAGCATCAATTTTTATCCCTGGTGCTAAATATGGTACTAAACCAGGGGCTAACCATAAATAGGAAAGGAATTCCTTTTGAATGAAATCAAATGAGGAAAAAAAAATACAAGGGGTGAGGGGCATTCACAAAGCACTTTTACACCCACTTTAGCATCAATTTTTATCCCTGGTGTTAAATATGGTACTAAACCAGGGGCTAACCATGTTAAGCTCATAGTTTAGCACCATATTTAGCACCAGGGATAAAAATCGAGGCTAAAGTGGGGGTAAAGTGCTTTGTGAATGCCCCCCAATATTCTTTTAAAAATTGCAGTGAAATGAAAAGCACACAATTTCAGATTCTCCCACACCTCTCTAACTGCAGCGTGTGGTAAAGTTGTACAAACTGGAGGAGTGTTTGTCTTCGCGGTGTTAATTTTAGATGTAAGACACCGCCAGTGGAGAATTAGAGCCTCGTATCTGGGACATATATTATGTCTTGTACAACCACAGGGGAGTAAATTATGAAGATGTGGAAATCAGGCTATTTTGGAGGCGAGAAAAACAAACAAAAAATACATACAAAAAATGATACTGGATGTTGTAGCGAACCATTTTCACTGTCATGGTTTTCTCGTTATTTTTATTTAAAGACGGTACAAGCATTATGATTTATGATTCTTGGCTATTTTTATATAACATATTTAACAGTAATTGAAAAGGTACGTTTCTTTTCTTTATATATATTCCAGGAATAGGGATATACACCAGGATTGTAGGAAAATTGTTGATTTGTACATGGTCTCAATACATTTTAAAAGTAAACAAAATTTAATAATACATAATCTGGCAATATATAGTAATGCTAAAATATCTCTCTGTTAAAACAATGCATGTCTCTAACGTCATAGTTTATCATTTCAATTAATATCGGTATTTGTATGAGAACGATTTAAGGGATTTACTAACTTGATGTTACGTACAAAAATACTTCATTGATAGTCACGTGGCCTCCTGATTGAACGTGTCTCGACATGCAGGTTCATTCATGATGTGACGTCACAATCACGTGACCTGCAACGTTTACGTCGATTCAATTTTGTGTTTTTCCATGACCATGTGGTTCCCCTGGCTTTGGATCATTGCACTTCTAGCTCATTGACAAAAGCTGTAGCGTTCGTCTTGGCTGAGGTTTCCACGTTTCCCTCAGTTGCAGGCAAATGCCGGGATGGATTGCAAGGCCGTGGCCACCCCCGTTCCGGAAGAGCCCGCGAAACGCTCAAGTTAGGGTTTCGGAAGGTTCGAGGTTTTAAAAAGTAGTATGTAATTAGTAAGTAGAAGTACCCAAAAAGGTTTGATAAAAAAAATATATATACTCTTATATCAAAGCTTATAAGGCAAATTGTATAATTATAATCTTCGGTTGTTATGTATCAAATAATATAGGTAAATAAATTGAAATGGAAAGAGAGTTAAACAGGGTATATGAAATATGAAACAAACGAATAATAACTCCACGCATCTAGTACTTTAAAAAGTGATCATATTATATTTTATAAAAATACTAACCTGAAAATTAATTAAACATAAATAGATATATGGGTAACTCAAGATGTAATTCTCTTTAATGGTTAAATAAGCGACGATGACAAACATCTTCCAACTTGCCTCAGTAGGTACACTCGTCGCCTTGGAAAATTTCCATTACACCCTTGTTAATCTCAACACCTTGTGTTATTCTTACGAGACATGGTGATTAACGAAGAAATTTTCCGAGGCAACGACTGTACATAAGATGCTTTCACGGTTTGTTGAGCTTCAATTATGAAAGTTTAGTTCCAATTACAACCGTGGTCAAAATTGCCTTCAACAATAACCGACTGAAGTGGCGCTGGGGAGCAACTTTTCTTGTTATGAGGAAATTGCATCTTAATAGTAATTGAGGTAAACAGAATTTTAATTGAATTGCTACTTGAAAAATGTTTTACAAAAAATTTTCTTTGATGATATTTTTAAAGAAAATATGCTTTAAAAACTTTTAACTGCAGGAAGTTAGTTACTCTAATAATATTTTAAGTATGCACTGAACTGCATGGATAGCTTTTACTTTTTACTTGTGATTGTTATTATGTTTTCTAGTTTATGATACACATTATAAATGCGTTTTCAATGCGTGCATTCTGTAACTGTGTTGCTGACACAATAAAATTAAGCTATAAATATAAAAAATGGATGGCAAATAATATATGCATATATGGCATACTGCCTGAAATTTAATTAATATTTTAGCAAGCAAATATTTTGAATTATTTATTAATAATTTTATTATCTTCTTATTAGGAAATTTCCATGTATTGGATTCAGTAAATAATCTACCAAGTATATTATCTAATATCTTCCGTATTCAAAATACTAAAATGTTTTATTTAAAGAACATTTTAATATATTTTTGTAAGCAGTCGAAAATTGAAACATTAAGAACGGGGAAATGACTATATTCAACTTTGATAAATCTAACGACCAGAAGGAAAATATTACCACACAAAATTTTACTACAAACCGTAAATTTTATAACCCTCTTGGAATAAATTACATTAATAAAAATTTAGATAACAATTTATCAGAAAACTAAAACATTTATTAGATTTTTCTTAAAAGCATTTTGGAATTTATTATTTCTGACACGCTATAATCACCAATTTTGGTGTTAATTTATCAAAGTTGGCTACACTGGGAGGTTTTAACGGTAGACTTGAAGTCGCCTTGGCTGATTCCCAAAAGTCTGGAGGGAAAGTGAGCCAACAAAACAAGAAAAAACGCTGGAAATTCTCCACTGATAACCTCAGACAAATCTCCCCTTACAACGTTGTCTTGCTCGTAAAGTGGAAGTATGTAAAATTGTGAGACGCGTGAATATAAAAATGTTATTTTATTTATAGCTACATAGAAGATATGCATATCTTATACACAAATAATGGGAGACATAACGTTTTATTTCTTTATATATATTTAGATACCAGTTTTGTGTTACATTGAATTTTTTAGTAATGCCGGTTTTTTTTGCTATTTTTCAGTTCGATATGCTTTGAATATTTTACATTTGCAGAACATTTATTGATACTTTAACCGTGAAATTGTCATTTTTATGTTCACCAATGAATTTGTTTATAAAAAAGTAAGCAATGAATTTAACATGAAGAACTTGAAAACAGCATGAAAATAAGAAACAACGTACATTTTTCAAGTTATTTGTATTCTGTAAATCATATTTTTTATTGGAGATACTCTTTTTTTTTATAAGGTTCAAACTAAAGTCTTGATATCTTGCAGAGACACTTAATTATCATTATAGTCTCATAAATTGACAGCTGTTAGAACTACATTCTGATATCTATATCGACAGATAGCTTCAAAGTTATAAGACAGAAAAAAATGAGATACGTGATGCGAAAGAAATTTGGCCAATTTTTACTCTCTCTCTCTCCTTCTCCCTGCCTCTCTCCCTTCTTCTCTCTCTCCCTCCTCTCTCTCTCTCCTTCTCTCTCTCTCTCTCTCTCTCTCTCTCTCTCTCTCTCTCTCTCTCTCTCTCTCTCTCTCTCTCTCTCTCTCTCTCTCTCTCTCTCTCTCTCTCTCTCTCCCCAAGTCTCCCTCCCCCTCCCCCATCGTCCATCACTCCACAGTACACAACATCGCAGCTCTCACATCAAACGGACGTTTTTTGTTGTCCGAGTCAACAGGCCATGTGTTCTACTGAGAGCTTGACCTTTGTCCGACAATAACCAGATTAGATCATAGCCACATGTCAAAGGTTCAAACAGATTTATCTCAGTCGTTAGTTGTGGAACGATAAAAAATAGAGGCAATTAAAGATGGAAGTAAGTTAGAAAATTATGTAATATCAAATAAAGACCACACAAAATCGAGGGAAACATTTTTTTTAATTTTACCATAATATTTCTTGATGTATATTATTGTATATACATGATTGTAATTTAATAGTGAGATATTATATTGAACAACTGATTTATCAATGACTAAATGAATAATAATCTAGTGCATTATGATTTGATAGGAAGTTCAAATGAGAAATTAAATATCATGTATTGGATTCATTAATATTTCATGAAATTAAAGTGCATCTAGTTATTGATTTCAAGAGGGAGAGAGCGAGAGAGAGAGAGTTTAATTTATTCTATTATCTTATACATTTTTTAATACATTAAATAATACAGAATACTAACACATTTATTTCTTAATTAAATAATATAAAGAGGAAATCTGTTTATTACTATTTGATTATTATTGTTAGTCTTTTATTAAACACAAAAAGAGTACATATATAATAAAATTAATATAAAGTATAAACATAGACATAGTAACAAAACTAGATAGGTAACAAAATAGATAACTATTTACGGGAGGTTGTTGTTGTTTGTTGACAGGCAACTTTTGTTACTTTGCTGCTCAAACAGTTGCCTACCTCGCAGGGGCAAATAAACTGAAAGTGTGAGGTAAATAATTAAAGGGGGACATGACAAGCAGACGAATTTTAACGTGTAATTATGTGGGGAACTTTGCTGTAATTTTAAAGATAAAGTTTTAGGAAGTAATTTTGTTTTTTAATGTAAAATAGGGGACTTACTTTGAACTCCCTTGACGAGGAAGTAGTATAGATGATATAAAAAAAATACTATAAAAAATCTTAATTATATGATTCGTATTAGTTGACTAATACTATAATATATTAAATATTGTTTTGTTTCGTGACGGATAAAATTTATCATCATATTATATAGATAATATGGAGGTATTGCGGTATTGATCACCCAATAAACCGTACAAATCATAGAGTTATAGAAGTCTATGATACAAATATAAAGTCTATGAAAGTTCCCCAGTCCATCCTCCCGCTGTTCAGACCGCTCTAACGACGTCCCCTCACAAAAAGTGTCCTTCGATCAAACTGCTGACGTTGTCAGACAAGAAAGGTAAATTTACCACCGCACTTTGTAATAAAAAATGTGCAAGTTTGTACGAGTGGTTTATGCTCTAACAAAGACTTGGCTGACGTTGTCTGATGGAGTCTGCATTGTGGACTGTGGGGGTGTCCGATGTGGACTGTAAATGTCATCAGAACTAAATTTGTATAATACGTAAAATTGGAAACTAAAATATCTACAAATTCGCTTTTAATTTTGATCACAATTATTGTTAACAAAGTTACAGCATTGGCTCGTTGTTGACACTTTTCTGAGTCTCAGGAGATGGCATTTACTGAGTCTTATAAGTGGAATTATTATGAACCTATTCTATGATTATCATAATCATATTGTGGATTATTCATTTCATTGGTTGAATAAAGGCAGTGCATTCATGCTGCCGAAGAGATCATATATTTTTAACACAACTGATTTTAATTTATTACCATTTCAGACTACATTCGTTTTTTTTTTTTTTTTTTTAAATATTTTAAAGTTGATATAAAATATAGAATATCAATAATTAAATAATTTAGAAATATATTAAGCAAGGTTTGTTTAAATAAAATTAAATCATTTAAAACTTTTTTTAGTAAAATATGAATTTTATTTTTTTATTTTTTTATTGTAAATAAATTTTGCAATAAATTTGATTGATTTTGATGTTTAATTTGATTCAGCTAGGAACTTTACATCTTACAATACTGTAAGTGAAGTTTAATTTAGTGAAGATTTTTGTGAACAATTTCAGACATGTTTCTGACAGTCTGACAGTCGTGACGTCATCAAGTACCTGCGATAGACAACAAAATCTAGGAGAGTGACGTGTGGTGAGGGAGGGATATTGTTTTAAGCAATGGTGGAAAGCATCACATTATATAGAAATTAATTTAAATGAAAAAATTCAATTGATGATGATATAATTCAAATAATAATTAATTACGATTACGTTTAAATTCAAATTCAAATTGTTTATTTTATATCTCATTCCAAATACAAGGTACACTGTATATAAAATACATGGTATCATGCATGGGTAAGACGCATCATTAAAAACATATATAAAATGTTTGTGAATTTTCTGTCTGAATTTTTATTTATGTACTCGTAAGGGAAATATAGTAAAAATATAAAAAAATAATAAACACAGATCAACAAACATGATATTTAATTAATAATTAATACACATCTACATCAGTCAAAATTTAGCATTCAAATATTCATCTACACTATAAAAACAATTCATATTAAGAAACAATTTTACAACATTTTTAAACAGTAAAATTGTTTCTTTAAGTATTGTAATAAGTATTGTAGTACGTAATTAAAAAAAGGAATGAAATTGAAATTAATTGTTGAAGTTATACTATTACCACGTTTACATGACGGTGTTTAATGCGTATTCGTTGACGACGAATAATGTTATTCTTATGAGGCGTCGTCAACGGATGCGTATTAAACACCTTCATGTAAACGTAGTGATTGATGCAAATTTTAATCCAGTCAATATAAATAAAGAACTATCTTTTTCAATTTAATTCAAGCACTTAATTCACTCAATTAAGTTACCAACAAGAAAACACACTCGACAAATTAAATTGCGGCGGTTCATTTGTTAGACCGTGCTGTAAAGTCCCCTGCAGTCCATAACGATTATTGACAGCACTCTGGTTAATTATACTGTGACCCAAGCAGGGGGGAACTATGTACCGTGAAATGAAGCCAACGTTTTTCATTCCAAATTTAGACTAGGGAGTTGCAATCATGTGAGAGTGCATGTGAGAGTGCTGTTTAGTATAGTTAGTAAATTTGTTCATCTAATTCTCTAATATCGTTTAATTTAATTTAGTAGGTTCCAAAATAGTATAATATATATTTGGTGTAGTTATTATTATTTGTTATAGAGAATGCTAATTTAATCAACTTTGCATTGAAATTTGAATATTGTTGCAGTATCTAAGATTGATGCCTGAAAGTACATGCTAATTGTTGCAGGGATTTGATTACTATACAAATTAAAAAAAACATAATCAATTGTTGAATTTAATATAAATATTATGTCTATGTATAAATGTTATGTCTATTGTTAATTTATATTTATTAAAGTGAAATATTTCCTTTAAAGAACAACAAATGTATATGAAATGAACTTTCAGAGTATGCGTATATAATATCCTTTTCATTAATATAAATAAATGAGAACGAATTTTTAACAAGCTAAAATATGACAGATCATACATTACAATTTTATAATATTATTATTTTTTTTTGTTTAAGAAAAAGTAAGTTCGTCGGAAATAGAGAAAACACAAATCCCTTACAAGGCCATGATAAATCATGTGACCGAATCATATGGTATACACTCCATTCAATAAAAAACACGAATGCACTATAATAAATCAAATATAACATTATAAATGCATTAAATTTTTTTTTATCCATTCCACATGGTGAAATACATTTTTATAAATTTACTTGGCATATTTTAAAATTATTTCCAACTTTTTATTTTAAACCAACCCCATGTTACTTTAAATAAATCCTTTGTGTACACAGCTCGAGTGACGTCACAGTTAAAAGCCGAGCACGACACAATTTTACATTACTTTTTTATAAAACAATCTTTTGATTAAATATTCTTTCACATCAGTTACATGAAGTATATCTTCCTATTTGAAATTTTTATTCATGGGAGTTCGCATTTTATTTTGATGTCTCAATATCAAATTTCTAGGAATATTTTTTCTTTACGTCAAGGCTAATATAATTATAATAATAGTAATGCAAGATAAATAATAAAATAATGTTTATTATTTAAATTAACACTTCTATTATTATAAAATTTCCTATAAATTTTATAATAATTTATTATGTGACATTAACTATTAAACTAATTGTTTTTAGTTTTTATATACCTGTGGACAGAAAGAACGTTAATTATTATTCTTTGCTTGTGGAAGTCACCCAATTGCATAGGGGAGCTCTAACTTAAGATGGTTTAAAGTTTTCTGATATTAATTATTGCAACAATTGTCCATTTTAATGTATATAACTAACAAAATAAATTGATAAACATTTAAAATGGAATTAATTTAAGAAAATTTTATTTTATTAAGATTTAAAAATTTGGTTAAAATTTTATAAAAAAAAAATACATTTTAATTTTAAATATTTTGTAAAATATTTGTTTAAAAACATTTTTTAATTGAGAAATTTAAAAATGGAATTATAACTAATTAAAATGATTTGAAATTCATTATATTATTTGAAAAGAAAATTATTAAGATTTGCACAGGTATATTTTATTTATTTTAAAATATATCGTATCGTAGTTAAATAATAATCGTAAAATTCCAACTGTTTGAAGATGTAAAATAGCTTTATAACAATAATATTGTTTCATAATTCCGTTATTTTTTTGTTGTTGTAATAATAACTAAGCTGTTTCCTATCTCAACGTACGCTGTGTATAAACCAAACTTCAAACTTCTCACCGGAAACTCGCGATAATTTTGTTCATTCAGCAGACACATTTTTATAACTTCTTTCGTGTAAAGAAAAAGTTAATTAAAAGGCCACAAGTGATAAGAATAGTTCGCTTTACTCTCAGTATTTAACGATAATTATATTAATACAATGAACATGTGCAGACAAGACTTATTAAACTGTGAGATAAAACAATAATTTTTTTTTGACTAGCATTTAAGGTGAAATTTACTTTATAATTTGTGCTAACTACCTGCAATTATTTCACACCTTGAACTTTGACCGCCATAACTTTTGTCTTAATTGTCTCGTTAAGGAGCTGCTGAGGTTCTCGTAAGCTGCATACAGCATGCCATGCGTTCAAATTTGAATTTTACATTTATTTAATTGTGGGGGTGGTTGACCATCAAATATAAAACTTCAAGTTGTAATTTAACTTTAATATTGATAATTGTTTGAAATTTGTAGCAATGTTCATATATATATATTATAAGCTGACTCTAATGCAAATTGTACATAATTACCACTTTCTGTAGTTAAAATAAGCCTATATAGATTACAATTTTATTAAATGTTCTAATTATAATTCATCATCAAAATGTACTAAAGGCAGTCTTCATTATCTTACTCATAGTAAATTAGACCATACGTACGAAAGCATGATCTAATTGAAACAAATATCAATAAGTTTAATTCATTTTTTTATTTATTATTATTATTATTTAGAACTCTAAAATTACGGAAAATAAAGCAATTCTTTCCACTAAATTTACATGATATAAAAAAGCAATGTCGACGCTTGCTGTCCGTTTTTTATTGTTATTGCCGCTATAAAATATGTGCACGTTTTGGAGGGTGAAACAAAGGCGTCATAAACGTGATAAGAAGGGTAAATTGTGCAACTTTATTTCAGTTTTGATTTATGACTTTTTGCACACTGCAGGAAATTTTTTATTTACAACTATTATGCATTCTCAAAATATGAAGCAAATTAACATTTTAGTTTTTAACTTGTCTGTTTGACCTCTCGAGTGATGACGTTTTACTTGACAGTCGCTGCTTGGGGAGCTGACCTCACAAAAACAATGCCACATAACATTGTTATGTTATGCGACTAAATCTTTATAGGATAAAAATATATTTTTTTATTTTAAACTTATTTTTTGCTTTGTATTAATATTTTTTTTTAAATAATATTTTTAAATGATTACAATAAATGATTATAAACGTGTTATATTATTAATTAGCTTAATTGATGAATTATTTTCAAATTTTATTTATAAAATAAACATACAACTTCAGCAATTATAATAGTACCAACGTACACTGTTAATGTCCCTAATACCATCTGGTTAGGATGAAATATGTTGAACGGAAATGTATTTTGATTATTTAATTAAAATTTATTGAGTAATGATATATGACGATCAATCTTCGCCAAAGCAATGTAAAATACGATAACCTGATGATGCTAATAATTACAAATTATTGTTTTAACCAGCAAATTTTAAATGGAATTTCGATGTTATGCAATTATAAAGGGAGTTTTATCATGTTAGATGGTTATCATGAATTTAATATTTTATAATTTTATAGTATGGTTATTAATCAAAATTAAAATATTGAATCATGTATAATAAACAGACTTCAATATACTCTCATTTTTGTGCCATTCAATATAATTTAATTACATGCAACGTAGATTAAGTTGAAATCCCAAGTCAAATAAAATAATTAAATATTTAATATTATTATAATATATATTGTACATTTATATAAAAACTGTTTTTTAAAATACTTAATATTTGATATAATAATTATGTAATCACAAAAGTAATTTAATATTTATACAAAAAGTTGCTTCTTGAATCAAGCGATGAATCCATCTCAATGCCACTCAGTATACTGAAAATTTGGAGCTACTTATCGACAAGAAAAACAAGAAAAATAAAATAATGATGGAAAAAAAAAATGTCGAATATATATTTTTACACAATTGTACAGTATATATATGTTATACTGTAAGTTTAACTTGATGCTTTAATTGTAGGAGAAAATGAATAAAATAATTTTTAGTTTGAATACATGGTAGGATTGCTATTTATTAAAAGTTGATTGTATGGAGTACAAGCCAAAGAAACAAGGACATTTTCTACCTTCATCTCAGTACACAAAACAATTGTTGTTCTTATGTATTTCTGTACCAACTCCATATTTTAATTTTAAAAGTTGATATGGAGCGTTCGATTGATTGATTGTTTGGTATTTTGGGGCAATTGACACAGTTTGGTCATGTATGCCCCCATATGGAGCGTTTAAATGTCCCACAATGATCACCATTAATGTTCTACATTACGTTATCTAATACAAATTATCTCGGCTTTTTTTTAATGTTGCCACCTTTTCTTTTATTGCTGGTATTAACAAAACGAGTTCTCCAAATTTTATTACAATTTAAGCTTCATTATCAGCCTCACCGCACATAAAGATTGTAATTAGGTGGTGAAAATAAGATAACGAGACTTGGCTACAATTTTGTAACCTCGTGTTTAATGTTTGTGTAATGTGTGTGGGGTTCTGTGGAAATTAGAGTGTACATGTATGGTAATAAACCTGCAACAACACCAAAAGCACTATACGTCGCATCCTCGCAATAAATTTAATTTACAGTAAAATATTTTTGCTCTTTTACAGTATAAAATTATTTAAATTATATAAGGTTTACATTATATTTCACGCAGAAATACAAATCAATGTAACTTTTTTTAAAAAAAGATAGGAGTAACCACACTTATCGAGTTTTCATATATCCTTATAACAATCGTGACCTACCCATCTGACCTGGTGACCTCTGTTACAGTGATGACGTCACTGGTGCCCCCCGAGGTCAGTCCGCGGGACAAGCCCCCCTGCAAGAAGATGAGGCCACACTGCAACAGTCTGTGGGCCATCTGGTGAGTACACCTCGGGTCACAGACAACGTTATCGTCTTTGTTGTGGTCTGTGAGAGTCTTCAGATTTGGTGATCTTGGTAACTAAACATTGATAATTAGAACTGCTGAGACAACAAATTTTTCAGTAGAGAATTGCTTTCAAAAACTCAAAGAAATTTGAAGTGACACATAAGTAAGTTAAGTAAAATTGAAAACGTCACATATCTAGACTGGGCATATGGAATTTCGTTATCCATTAGAGCACAATTAACATCGATTTTTCATTACTCTATAGACAATAGGAATGTTACAATATTGAATCAAAGCAAATAAATGCTGAATTGAATTTAGCTTAATTTCTTATAAAATATGTTAATTTTATTACTATTTTTCTAGTAAGTAGTAAATAAATAATTGTAAAGTTAAAAAAAAAAAATAAATAAAAATATATTTTTTTTTTTACACTTTTTGTAGTTAAAGAAAATTATTTAATTTTTTCAACATTTTATGATTTTTTGTGCAGTAGATAATAAAAAAATTAAGTGCATTTCATAATGAATTTAAATTTAATATTCTAGTCTAAAATTATATACCGCAAAATAAAACCATGCAATCACAAAGAAGTATTATTTGGTGGATCACTGTAATCATGGAGAAATAATGTTGACAGGCATGCATAAGACAAAATTGAATTAAAAATAATGTTCACTTAACCATCAAGCATAAAATTAATTTGCACATTAATAAAATTTGTGAAAAAGTTGACAATAACAATGGCCATATTGCATGATACCCGTGTTCCACTATGACTGCAGGTACATGAGTTCACCTTTGTGACTGTAGTTACATGTTCCTCAGGTACGGCGTGGGTACGACGGGGGTACACGCGATTCTGATCGCGGCCTGCATGCGGCGGTTCGCGGTCTACGCCTCCCTTCCCTGGCCAAACACGCACGCCTCGCCCAAACTCGAGCTAAACGCTTACCTGGGGCTGGTGGGCGTGGCCACTCTCGTACTGCCCTTCTTCCTGGTGACTGCAATTTTCAAGGTAAGACTGTGACGTCACCACGTGGCTCTTGTGGGGAACCTGGCGATCATTTTAGTGATTTGTGTACATCGATGTAGAGAGAGGAAACCAAGCTGTCGGAGGCGGAAGGAATTAATTGATTTTCGATTTCCTTACTTCTCTTCTACCAATAATTCAATCTCCCTTTTCTGCCACTCAAATAAATATATATCAGTGTCTACCTGGAAATGCCAATAAATAAAAATGGGATTAAGATTATGGAATATAAGAGTCGTTTAGTATTAAAGCTGGACAAATCGTACAATACAGTTTTTAAAAAAAATATTCGTATTACAATTTTTTTGAAAATCATAATTCAAGAGTCAGGAATAGGATTTTAAATTAACATGATTGGGTACTGTAAAAACAGATTAATATTTTTTAAAAGAAATATTACTGTATAAAAATATAGTAATTTAAATAAATATTTATCATAATAAATAGAAATTGTTTTTTTTTAATAAAATTTTTATATTATTTGTAAATATATTGTATTTTTATCAAATTCAAAACATCCTACTACTTCTTGAATCAAAAGTCCATCAGCGTTTGAGAAAGCCCTCGACAATGCGACCTCCCTCCATCATATGACACACGACAAAGAAGTGCGTGGTGTTGCATTTCCTTTTGTGTCGTCAGGAAAATGCGTCTCCTGTCACGTAATAATAAACTTTCTTCCTTCAGAGAAAAACCAACAAAGCTAGAAAATATCTCCTCACATTTATAAAGTATGTTGTTATTGTGCGAGAAATCTTTACCCGAGACGAAAATATACAGAGCAGATTGAATATCTTTGTAATATTATCAAAGATGTTATTTAGAAAACGTAATATTTCCTTTGTGAGGCTTAAAGATGTTTCTGGTAATATTTCAAAGGATATTTTTATTAAAAAAAGAATGTCATAGTATAATGGCTATCAAATGTTATTATGTTCAGGATAAAGAATGCTTTGCATTTTATATTACGAATTCAAAATAAGCTGGAATTCTCTCTCTCTCTCTCTCTCTCTCTCTCTCTCTCTCTCTCTCTCTCTCTGGAACTTGGAAACCTTATTAGGACGGTCATAATCTGTGAAAATTCAACTTTTAATAAAAATAAATACAAACTGTTCCTGAATTCTACATGGCATAGCTGTACAAAGACTACAATGTCTCCCAGATGCTTCGTATGTGTAAATCTTCAGTCACAATAAGCTACATCATCTGACGTTGCCTAGCAACCGTCAAGTCTCATGTTTCTGTTTATCTTACGTTTTTACAAAGACCTCGCATGAAGAATGACTCATGTATGTGTGCAGTTGCTGAGACTGCAAAAAACTTCCTTCATGTTAACTGCATGTGACTCATTTAAATAGCATGAGCTGACAGTCTGCGCCATCACCGAGGGAAGTTTAAACTAAAAAAAAAATTATATAGTAGCATAATGTATTCTGTGCATGGATTTGGCTATTGCTGACTGAATTTTAAAAGTGATGTGTATTGTATTCTGACTTGAAACTTAGCCACAAACTTGGTAACATGTTGGTAATGAGAACTGTTTCTCAGGTTGGTAACCTGGCGAACGACGGCTTCAAACTAGGACACCAACTTGGTAACATGTTGGTAATAAGAGCTGTTTCTCAGGTTGGTAACCTGGCGAACGATGGCTTGAAACTGGGACACCACCTGGGCACGTGTTCCCGCGACCCTGCTGCTCTCCTGCCCGGCCCCGGTCTCTCGGGGGGTGGAATGTGCACCAATCTCTGGAGACACGGAGGACCTACAGCGCCATTTCTTCACCTGGTGGCTGCTTTCTGCCTCCTGTTGCCCAAACTGATCATCGAGGCCAAGCTCATCCAGGCGGGCTTCCTGCCAAAGAGTGAGTACCGAGCTTTGCTGTAGCTCTGATGTCAATATGTTCATTTTTGTCAGTGCTTAGAGTAGGCTTAGTGAAGTGCATGTGATTTGTCCTGAAAATTTTAGCAAACTCCCTTTACAAGATGTGAGGGGCTCTTTTGTAACGGTTACAGTTAGGAATAAAAATTCTAATCAAGTTAATTTAACATGATATTAAAAGTTAATGCTAAGCAGAGAATAAAATCGTTTAGTAAAAAATGGTTTATTTAGATTAGACGACAAAATTAACAATTTAATGACATCAAATATAAATTTATTTAATTTTTTATTAGTTTTAAATGTAACGTTTTATTTTATATTTATTTAAAATTTTTACCTATATATATATATTTTTTAATTTTTACTATTATTTTATTGCTCTAGGGAGTTTTTATATATTATATTGTTTTTATTTAAATCTATTTACTAGCTTCCCAATCAGTACATGCAGTGAAATGAAAATTTATCACACGCATTTTTGAAGTCTTTAAATAACACAATGAACAAAATGGAGATACATGTGATAAGAAAGGATATACTGTATATTGAAATAATTCTGAATATCTGAAAAGCTAAAAATCACGGTTGAGTGTTGAGTCCAAATGCTGCGTATGCTGAATAGATTGTGGCTTCTGTTGTATTTTCTGTGAGGAAATTTTTTATTGAATAATTCATAGATCTACATACTTTCAAGGCAGTGGGTTGACTGTATGGTGTCGCAGCTCATTAAATATTTTCATTTCATTTAAGTAAAAATATGGAATATGAAAACTGTTGAAATTAGTTGAAATGCTTACACAAAAATATCTTACAATAAGTGTAAACAAATTAATTTAAAAGATTCTCAGTAATTATATGAAATTTATTTTAATTAATCATTTAATCATAAAATATGCATTTCATACAGGATATAAAGTAAATTAAAACAGTTTGACCAATTATTTAAATAATTGCGTATACATTAATGAAAAGGGAGCCAAGTGCTCTAATCAAATTAATTTATTGGAAATTTTGTATTGGAAAAACATAATGTGTTGAAATGATCGTTTAACCTGCCAACAAGTTTTGTCAACATTTTATTAATTTTGTGTGTGCAGCACAGGTTCCATTTCAAGAGATATTAAATATATATTAAATAAAAATTCACTGTATTGAACTAACATAAAATCATAATTAAACATAAATCATACTTATTTCATATAACCGTTTAAAAATATGATGATCAGCTCAAATTCGAGAAGAACAAGCTTCAATAAGCAGACACTTGCAAGGGTTAATATATTTTTATTTGATGTTGATAATGTTAATTATATTAAAAATATTTAATTTATCGTTGAAAATTTCCTTATTCCAGTTGAGAACAATAAATTTATTTTTAAAAATTTCAAAAATTAATTAGTCCTTCACAAATATTGACTTACCTGTACCACGAAACGACCATGACAAAAAATTAGCCTCACCTCAAAAATGAAATTTCCCTCTGGCAAACATATTCCGTACGGTTGACCCACGTATGTAAATTTTCATCCCTCACATAAAGAACGTCCCAACTACCGTGAACTCCGACACGAGCTTTTCAAAACCTCCCTCGTCGCATAACCAACCTCCCTTGGTTCCTCACACTTCAGCTCGAGGTACAAACTTTTGACCTTTGACCTCAGGCGTGTTTGCACTTGTCTGATTACCAGAGTTGACACGGACAGGACGGGTCTGAGGGGTTCAGTGTTGTTTAATAAAATATAATATGACATATTTGAATATTATACGACTTTGTCACAGGAGGTAAGCTGCATACAATGATGACGCTCTCAATAATTTTTATGTGTTCCATAATAAGATATAAATTGTAACAATATAATGCACTCGAAAACGATTATTGAAGTATTAAATTGCATTATTATTATGAATTTAAAATTGCCATAGCTCCAATCCAATACATAATTCAGACTTAAAAATTTGTCATGGTAAAACAAGCTAATGAACTCCATTAACTACATAGCTACCCCAGCGCAAAGGGATGAGGTAGCTTGTGGGCTGAAAACACTCTTTACCATGTTAAAGATGGGACATTATTTTTGTACTGGACTGTACTGCCCGAGAAAATGTATCTCCGTGCCCGCCTCGTGTTGTGACGATGGAAGTAAGAGGATTTTTACACGATCGATACGCGTGCTGTGAGACAATGTTATATATTTATAACTGATAAGAGTGGGTTGTGTTTATGAGGACGTCGCTTGCTATAGTGAGGGAGAGGATGTGGACATTTAATTTATGACTTTAATATTAGTTGCAGAATTTAACACAAAATAATTTAATAATTTTAAAAATTATATTGTTTAAACATATTAATTATAATAATTTAATTTTAAAATAAAAATTAAAATGTACTGCATAAATTTGTAAAATATTCAATGTATAATGTACTTAACATTTTAAAATCATTTTTTAATAAATTTTTAATTCAAAACTTTACATAAATAAAAATGTTTGATGGGAAATAAGTATATATGAGCAAAATTGCAAATTCCATGGTATAGCAAACTCCCTATCGTGAATCAATTAATTAAAAATGGAATTAATGTAAAATAAACATTTTAATTATTACTGAATATGACTAGCTGATAACAAGGAGAGCGGACTATCATTCCTGTGAGGATCCTGTAATAATATAGAATTATAATAAAAAAACAATTATTATCCGCTGACATGATCAGGGAACGCTTTTGGAACAATTTTTTATAGCCCATTATGGAAAATATACCACAATCGGTAATATAATGAACAATATAAAGGACGTTGCTGTCATGTCATTTCATCAGTGTACGTAATTTTCATAACATCCTGCCGTATGTTTATAAATAATAAATTACAGTAAAACTTAGTGTGACGTTATAATTCATAATCTCATCCAAAGAAATATATTAGTTTTGTACATTAAATATATTTTGACTACAGATCTTAGCTAATATAAAAATATTACACTGCTGGTATAAATTCATCTCTAGAAAGCAATTCAGTCCAAGAAGCCTGCTGCTGTTTTATTGCAATTAGCCTCCCCAGTAATTTGGAGTAGTTTTCTGTTGCGACTGTTGGAGAGGGTGCAGTTTGTTGATGGCTAATGTGGCTTTATTACATTCCTTCCGCACAGAACGACGTCTCAGAAACTCGGCTTTCTTCGGGAGGTTCCGAGAGCTCTTCGTTAATTGAGAAGAGACTTTTTGAGTGACGAGAAGTTGAATTACTGATGTTACCTAAACGTAGTTTAAGCTTCACTGACGTTCTGAGAGATAGATGAAGATTTGTGTGGGAGAAGCAAGAAAATTCTGATTTTAACGTTCCTTCAAAATGAAATACAGTTCATTTCAAAGGCTGCCTCACAGTGCTACAAACTGTCTGGGTAAGGATTGTGCTGTTTTAAAGTATATTAATATAATAATAAATACTTGATTTGGTACTATGCTTTTAATAGTATTTTCCAAATTTGTTATTTGCTATAATTTTAACACTAGGGATTATTTCTACTTTATTGTTTTAGTTCTTATTGACAAATATGTTTACATTTGATTTTTACTCTTATTTCTTTTTTGCATAAAAAAATATTTTGATAATATAATTTATATATTAAATATTTATTTTATGTTTTAATTAATTTAATATATATTTATCAAAAACATTAATTAATCTTATTAATTAAATATATGGATGATATGTAAAATATCATTATAACGCTTTATATAAACTATGAATTCTTTTAATTTCTATCAATAATTTATATCGTATTGATTAGCTCATTGAGGTGTAAACAAAACTCCCTTAACCTACAAAATGTACTATCTATATTCTATAAGGAATAAAAAAAAAGTAGATCGATGTATATCAAATAAGTTGGGTATGCGTTTGTCTGTCATCGTCAATATTATAGTATCTTCTCAAGTACAAAAACAAGGTTGGGAGAATCACGTAAAATAATGGTTATTTCACATATCATTTGTAATTATAATATAGGAAGTTAGAGATATATTAAAGTTACAGAGAAAAAACAAACCCACTTCGGTGGTGCTAAATTTTTTTTCTGTTTAAACAATAATATAATTATTAATGGGAATTGATCCAGTAACTGCAAATATATTAATTTGCAACATTAAAATAAATTTCACATGAAACGTATAATTTTATTGATCTGGTTCACAGATACATTAGTTAAGTTGCAAGTTATCATTCAAATGTTAGTATAAAATATACATACTCTTGTCATCAAGACTAGAAATGTAGAACTGCAGCGTCTCCACTCACAACTCTTCTCTACGTCCCCCTCCTCCGTGGTACATCTCTGTTCACGAGTTTAAGCCCCCCTAGACTTTCTACCCCCCCTCCCCCCCAAGACAGATCTTATCTTAATTGAAGTCTGTAGAAAATCGATGGACATTTCTTGGTCTGGCAACAACATTTAAATTTGTCTGTCGTGCACAAATAATTAGATGCGATTCACGAAGCAGTTAGTCAGGTTTCTATCTATGTTTATAGCTTAAACACGTTTAACTATACATTTTTTTACGTGTTAAACCACCTAGTTAAATGCGGTTAAGTTAAACGTGATTAGAGATCTGGCTAACTGCTTCGACGCGTGGATCGCGCCCATTCTGATTACGAAAGTAATAAATAAATTAATACACCCAAAAAGTATTGTTGTTAAAAATATCGGTTTACAGTTAGGTAACTGCATTGACTTAAAAAGTTGTTGTACCTTAGAGCCCTTCCTGAAACTGAAAAAGGGTGCAAGACAATTCAAGTACCTTATTCCTAAAGAACAAGGTTTGTCCTAAACGCTGTCCAAATTTGAAGGCTCTAGGTCAAAAAATGGGTCCATAAGAAATTTTCAGTTAGCCAATTCTTTGCTCAAATTTTAGTAAAAAAGAAACTGGCAGTAATGGGTTAACTGAAGAATACATTAAATAGATAACTTGCTTTCAATAACTAAATTAATATGAAAGCTTTTAATTCAGAATTAAAATTTTAATTATTTTTTTAGAAAATAATATTTATAATTACCAGAATGCTAAAAACTCCAGCACCTTTAGCCCCTGTTAGTTACGGGACCTGAATACACGCGTGTTGTTTGGGTTGCATAAAACAAATTGCTGCAGGCGCTCTTCATTCGAGCTGACGCTTTCACTTGAAAATTGTACATTTTAATTAATTTTTAATTAAAGTCACCTTAATTAATTGTAATACTTTACCGATAATGAGAGCTATTAAAACATAAAGTAATCTTTTATACATGAATAATTTTACATTACCATAAATCAATATAAAAATACAAACAACATTGTGTAATAACTTTAGTATAAAAACCCAGACATGATATAGCTATAAAATAATGTAAGAAAATAATAACCCAGTCATTTATCATAATTCTCTGACATAACAAATTATAATTCATGGTTGTATTCATAATTTATAATATAAAAACATTGAAAACAACAATTTTTTAGTCACTTAACAAATTTTTTAAACATAAACAGCGAGTTCACTAAATCTCCATAACATTTCCCAGCAAACTTGGCCTCTAATTTATTAAAATTGCGTGCTCGTTCTCACAAGAAATAGCCCGCAAATGTTTCTCACAAAGACGAACAACGTTACTAAACTGAGCGGTAAAACACGCGGACATTAAGTTATACACTTCAAGTCTTGTGAAATGTTTTAATATTAACATGCCGGCGGAAATTTTCATGTTAATATCCTCATATAAAATTCAAGCAGTATGATAATGTGCTCCACTTTTTATGAGACTTTATTTTGTATGTTAAGCTGAGGGATTAGTCGAGACGACTTTGTCAGGGAGTTTTGTGACGAAATGTCAAGCTGTAAACATTTATGCGGTAGCCAGTTTGGAAAGAAAGTAAAAAATATTACATAATGTTACATAAAAATATTATTTTTACTTTAAAAATTATTTACTTGTTAATGTAAAATTTATTCAAAATATATATTCAAATTCAACACAATATAATTATATAATTTAAAATTAAATTTATTTTTGAAACAAAATTAATATATAAGCTAAAAAGATTCTAATTTAATGTGGTTTCCGACAATATCATATTCACAGGCATTCCATTAGTGAGCAGCATGAGAAAATTTATAACCAAAGTAGGATTTAGAGGTTACGTTAACAAAAATGTTTACAAATTTTACCACCCCTAACCTTCGTAAATTGTGTCGTAAGATCGAATGACAAACACAGCAGACTAAACTTTCATGCTGCCTTGAAGTATACATTTCATCAGAGTTTTTCAATTCACAAAATTTATAATGAAAAGCAACCCTACAAGCACAAGCCTACCTCCAAAACCAAAAACCACCTACACAAAGTTTCTTAAGTTCAAGTTCGCATGCCTACGGTCACTGCCGACCTTACTGCATCTTAGCTGCACGTAAGGTAAAGGGGACAGTCTTATAAATTACCGTCGTGCATTTTAATAAAATATAAAGTGTAGGGGTGTGGAGAAATATTTTTAGGGAGTTTTAGAATTTTCAAAATGATCGTTTATAATTTATGATGAGGTTTCGTGGTAGCGTTTTGAAAGTTGTTGCATGTCTTGAGTGTTTGGACGAAGAGAAATAAATTATAAAGTACAAGTAGTGAGAAAGCGTCCCTCTTTTTATTGATCAACCCATCGTATAGAAATGGAGTAGAATTGAAGTTAATTTTCAATGGACTGTGGTTGAAACTATATAATGCTAATGAAAAGATCAAAAGACATGGCAAAAACGTATAAAAATTACGTTAAAAATTAAAATTTCATATAATAATATAATTTTGTTCATTCAAACATATTTGCCAAATTTATTAATTAAACAAAAATTTAATTACCAAATAAAATAAAGTATGTGATTCGTAATATTCATATAAAGTTACAATTTTTAATATTTAACATTTTCATATTATTTGATTATTTCATTAATTTAAGTTACAAAATGAAAAGCTAAGTTTTGAATTACATCATGAATCATTTGATTGGATTGCACGCCAGCTAACGGAGGTATCTTAAGGATAAGTAGTAATATCAAAGATTTAAAATTTAGATTTGAAACATTCTAAAAAGATTTCACAAAATGTAATCAAATTCAGTGAGCGCGAAATCTACATGAATGGAGTTCATTATAAAACTCCATTACATTTTATAGAATATGGAAATTGTTTTATAAAATTAAAGCCTCTTTTTACATCTCATGTTTAATACAAAGTTTCTGTGATATTATTTCGCAGTCACAGAGGGATTTTAATGAACTTTTTAAACGTATACAGAGTAAACAATATTATTAAATTTTATATATGGAAATTATTGTAATAACTTTCTCTCTCTATCCAGTTTATACAAACAGTAATTAAAATTTTAAATGAAGCCATTTTACTGTCATAATAAGTAATGTTATTAACACAGTAAACTGTCCTTTATGTTCAATTAAATTGTCATTTATTCAAAGTAATTTAAATATTTTTTTTTTATAATGATGTTTTGCTACAATTTTTTTATCATTATAATAATAATAGTTGTTTATTATCAGAATAAAACACAGTACAACTCCCTATCATTGATGAAAACTCATCTTTATCCGACATTGCAACATAAAATCCTCCTGCTTCAACCTTTAAAATGAAGTACCAGAATATTAGCTTTGTGATATTGCTGCGTTATTATTCCTAAGATCTTAAGTAATTAAAGTAAAGCATATATTTAAGTAGTATGAAAATTTTGAGATGAGATTTTAAATATTTTCGTATAATCAACGTTGTATATTAAAATTCTTTTCTTAGAATTTTTTGAAGGTGTTTATAACATTTTTTTTAAAAGCTTTTTACTAATTACTTTTTTTTAAACTTTCAAACTTAGAGACCCTATACAGAGACCTCCTTGTCTTATGGTCAGGGATTTGATCAGAGCTTCACTGTAACTGAGAGTGGCGGTGCTGCTAAATGTTCGGCACGGCCCGGTTCTTGCTGGCTGAAATTGCCCGCGCAGCCAGTGAGAACAGGGCCGTGCCACTGCGATTTAATGGCGCCGCCACTCTCAGTTACAGTGAAGCTCAGCCAAGCTGGTCAAATTTCTGGCCACAAGACACGGAGGTCTCTGTTTCAAGCTATGAAGAATTTTGCCAATAACTTGGCATGCTCTTCTAAGAGTACATGTTGTATTTATTTACAATTGAGTATATAACATATGAACACTACTGTACCCCATTAACATTCCTCCACGTAATAAAACTGCACTCTTATAGGGAAAATGCATTTGTCAGACTGCATGGTGGTATTTCAGTGCGCAGGCCCATCTTCTGATGACTCATCGCTCCCTTCATGTAAAATAATCAAACTACAAGGGGGGTGCCAACTTCTTCAACCCCTAAAGCCAATCATCTTGTTGTGGATTATAAAACCACGTGTTATATCTTGTTCGAGATGCTTATAATCAAATTTGTGTATTTGAAGAAATATTATACAGAAATTTACATTTTTAAATACTAAAATAAAAATCTTCTTAAATGGAAATATTATTTAAATTTGTACACGTAAGATAATAAAGTTTGAAATTTGTGAATATAGGGGAAACAGGCTTAAGTGAGGTGGCTGTATATTAGTTAAATTTATTGATACCAACGTACGAGGTAATTGATTTAGAGTTAGGGAACTATAAATTAAAGTGCATGGTAGATATAATAATGTTTGGGAGTTAAAGCAAAACTTGTGCATGCAGCACATAGTTGAAGTTAGGCGTTTCCGAATTTGATCAAACTTTAGTCTGTTATTATTAAATTACAAATTTAGTCGTGTATTATCATTTATTGTTTAACATAAACAGGTATGCAGGTATGGAACTTCATAAAAACGATATATTTTCTCCTCTGGCTTTCCTTAATGAACAGCATCCATACGAGTTTTTCTTGATTTTCATTCTCTCATTAATGCAATATACAGTTGCGGAATAAAGAACAGGGGTAGGGAGTTTCCTTGGAATCCTAGGAATTGGTTCCTTACATTAAAGTTCTTTTAAACACATTATATTGAATGATTTTAAATAATTTATAAAGAACACAACAATATATAAAGTTATTTTTTTAAATAATATTCATATAAAAAAAATTAACTATAAAAATTTAATACTTTCAATTCAAAATAAAAAAACTCCCTTTTTTTTAATCGACTGTTGCTATTATTTGTATTAAATTTTAAGTATATAGTATTTATATCAAAATGCTGACAAAATAAGTTAATGGTAATTTGCAACTAATTTATAAGAGTAAATCAATATTATAATTGAGGTAAAATTGTAAACGAGTTTCCTTATATACCATACCGATACTTGGGTAGTTAAATAATAATAAAATAAATAAAAAAATATGTGGAATTATTATAATTTCTCTCTGACTCAACTGTATTTTAAGTTAATGACTGAAAGTTAATGAAGAATATGACATTTTAATAATTAAAAGTAAATTAGATAAAACCATCATTTACTTGACAGGAAAGACTGAATAATATTTTCTTCTCAAAAGTTTGTAATTTATAAATTATCTAACGAGCGTCCTGTAACATTGGAGGACTTTTCGTTTTATTTTTATCATCACTTTGATCTTCGTGAACCTCCTCTTGCTGTTGTGTCTCTTGTTTATTTTTACTTCAATCTCTCTCTCTCTCTCTCTCTCTCTCTCTCTCTCTCTCTCTCTCTCTCTCTCTCTCTCTCTCTCTCTCTCTCTCTCTCTCTCTCTCTCTCTCTCTCCCTCTCTCCCTCTCTCTCAGCCCCAAGTAGAATCTGATCGATATTTGTGGGTTTAATAACCCTGACTTGTAGCGAGACTTATAAAGTCAGAAATTTTATTTCCTTTAGGAAACAAATTCAATTTACGTCCCAAGGATCAAGTGTAATGTAGCGAACATTTTTAGCAACGAAACTTTTAGTAAAATAAGACGGAAAGTTTGTAGACTTTTAGAGAGGGTTTTTCAATGAAAGGAATAAAGTACCTCCACTTTGAAATAGCATAAATTAACTAATTTTCTCACTGTTGGATGAATTGCTCTTTATTGACATGCAAATAATAAAGTTTTGAAACTCATGATACGTAATAACACCGCTGAAAAGTTAATACAACTTAGTTTTTGGACACTCAAGGAGTCTGTGGTGAATTTACATGATGAACATTAAAATGTCCAGCTTCATCGTCATATAATTTTTTAGGAAATAACATTTCGTAATTGTGACATTATATTTTCCAAACTCCACGTACACTTGAAGACACTCAAAACGTTACTTCCATCTTATATGAAGCTATAAAAACATTCCCATGACACGTAATTGTAATTATTCCGAAATAAGAATTCTTCCCTACGATATTTGACCTTCACGAGAGCAGAGATGACGTTCCCGGTGCCCCGAGGTGTACTCCAAGTTCTCCACTCGAAGAAAACAGCTGATGGACCACGTGACCAACTAATTAGTTCTCTAGCTCTCAGTCACTTCTAATAAAAACTTCGATCTTCAAGACACACAAAGACTGTTGGTGTATTGACGTTCACATTAATTATAAAGAGTGATTAAAGGAGATGGATTAAATATAATGAGAGATTTGTACGTCTAAATTCTTTTATCAATCGGAAGTCGGGAAGGAAACTTCAAAAGTATGAGACAAGGAAATTAATTAAATTAATTAAGGATGTTTACAGCGTGCAGCTGAAAAAGAACTAACAATGTAAGTTCAAAATCAAGCACAAAAGGAAATAATCATATTGGTAAATGTGTAAATGCTATAATTTTTTTTTTTATTATTATTATTATTATTCATGCATGCGTTTTGCCCTTTTCGATTTGAAGATAAGGTTTTACTTAATTTATATCATGCTTATATATAAGCAATTTTCAAACTCTCCAAGAATAAAAAATTATTAAAAAAGTTAATTATAAATTCTTGTAGAAACAGTACCATAAACTTCTCTCTCTCTCTCTCTCTCTCTCTCTCTCTCTCTCTCTCTCTCTCTCTCTCTCTCTCTCTCTCTCTCTCTCTCTCGTCGGAGTCACGTACTCAGATTTTTGTACAACGTCGCAAATCGCTTGTCTCTAGGGAACTTTTTATTTCCAATATCGCCTCTAGACCGACATTTTCCACCGAGCCTTTTTTACGTCCTTGTTTTCTTCGTTAATGACTGCAGGGTTATAATTAATACCAGACGTTCTTTTTCAATCAAGCGACATATAAGAAGACTATAGATTTATAAGTATAACGCTTTAATCAATACAGTGTTACTTGGTTGACGCGCCAATTATTTTGTTCACTTTATGCAATGTAAGAACTTAGTAATGTCTACCATCTCTATTGTTTCTTTATATTTGATAAACTCATTCTTTGTATTTTTTTACTTCTGTATTAATAACATCCATAGAGAAGCATAATTTCTCAATTTCTCAACATTTCATTTAGTTAAAAATTTATATAATTCATAGAATTATTTAGATCGTGCATTTTCATTTATCCAATCATACTTCATTATTTAAGATATGACATCAAAACTAATTAAACATTTCAAAGTGTTAATTAAAAGCAAGCTAAAGTAACTTGCACTTTGATTCAAATGACTAAAATGTTATCTCAAGTTGGCAGTATAGCTAAATATTCTAACATTGCAATTTACATATATGGAAATTCTGATTATTTAGCATTTCTACCAACTTGCAAGTTCACATATTGTTGTACGTTATTAACACATCGCGTACATATTTCATCGTTGATATATTGATTGAAAAAGAACGTCATAATATATTAATTACAAGCCTGCAGTCATTAACGAAGAAAATAGGGACGTAAAAAAGGCTCGGTGGAAAATGTCGGTCTAGAGGCGATATTGGAAATAAAAAGTTCCCAAGAGACGAGCGATTTGCGACGTTGTACAAAATCTGCGTACATGACTCCGACGACACAAAAACTGAGACTTTGAGAGATATGGGATGGAATATAGGGAGTTCTTATGTTATAGACCATGCAGGCCATATAGTTATGATATTTGTTTATTTATAAATTAACTGAATTTACTGGTCAATAATTAAATAATGTAATGTCCATTTTAAATTAAATTATAAAATTTCTGAAAAAGTACTATCTGAATAAGTCGGTTAAATATTATAGGTCAAAATTATAATTAATATTTTGTGTTAAATTTTGATATTATTGTTATTTAATTCTAGTTTTCAGTCTGCATGCTATTTTTTATGTTTAATACAAATTGTATCTTTAAAATGTTTAAAACTCCCTTTGTATTTGTACTAACTCTTTAGTTGACATTGACTTAATTTATGCTGTATGCAACCAACACAAGTTTAAAATATATAATTTAATGTTAAATTGCTTCTGCATTATATACGCTTCAGAGAAAGACACAAATAAAGCTGCAGATAGATGGAATTTGCATCCATAATATATAAGATACATCGTTAAATAATATTTATTTTAGTTTAAATATCATCTAAAAGTTTGAATTTAAATTAAAAGCAATGTTAAAAATTAAACAAAATTTATAACATAATTTTGATATGAGTTTATAATTTTAATATATAAAAATACTACATTCTTTATTTAAAATATGAAACATTTTTTTTTTAATTTTAAAATTACTGCAACGACATTAGTCTTATGAAGAAACAAAAATTAGTAAACCAGTTTATTGTTCTTAACATAACAAATTGTGCATAATTACACTAAAATATATAATTAATTGCTCATTAACCAAGTTACATTTTTAACCAAATATCCATTTTAATACTTCAAAGTTTAATTTTCTTGTAATAATTTAAACATCATAAAATGCTGTGAAAGGTTATAATATTTAATTTAGATAATTAAATTGACTGCAACTGATCTCCAACCGTTGTACCTGTCAGTGACATCTTATCGTGCTGACGAAATTTCTTCGATGAAAGAACAGAGAAATTCTTTATAGTTGCTCTCTCGTCAAACATTGATCACGCCACGTAAATATCGTCTCTCTGCCAGCACAGACTACAGATGCTCCACAAAAAATCAGCACAAAAAACACACGCTTCTTTGAGACGTGTCTGTTCTTTTTACGTCTTCAATCACACACAAAAAGAGTTCATTAAAACATTCAATTTATTACATTTCGTAAAATGGAGGAGAAAAAATGACGATGTACAACTCCCGACAGACGGAACGTTATCCCTGACTGATTTGCTGGAGTTGCTAGGGGTGAAGAGATTGAGGTTTTCTTTTTAAGGAGCTGAGACGAACACATATTTCTATACACTGGCTATCATGTTTTAATTCGGTTTTCTTCGTGAATGTTCGGAATAACTTCGGCTCGTGTTCGGCCAGTGAGAGTCTGTCAATGATAGACTACATTGAAAACACGCCAAAAACAAATTAGATAATAGGATAATATTTTTATTTAACGTTGAAGGTTCATATACTGACAGTGAGTGAAAATTATGAAATTTTTGCACAAAATAAACAGCGCTAACGTTTCGTCTAATCTGATCATACATCTTCAATTCAGATAATGCGGGATACAATGGGATGAAGATAACGTTCGGCATGTCCTGAAGTGTACATTGTCAAAATTAATTGTGTTTGCAGAACCAATCAGAGAGCGGTGAGCGTCCATTGTTGCTGGTAAAATTAATTAAATCTCCCACAAAGAAGACAACGGAGGTTTGTGTCGCTACGTGTCCGTACATGTCAGGAAGTGGAAGATGAAATTAAACGGAAGAGAATTTTGTAAAGTCGAGATTAAAAATTAATTAATTTTAATAAAGCTGGTGTGAATTTCCATGAGGGAGTTGCACACCTTTTGTTCAATATTATACTGCCAAGTTTTACCAATTGTACTAACTTTATATATTATTCATTGTTAATAATTAAATAAAAATTAGAACATGTCATACAAAATAAAATATTGTAAATATTTTTAACTTCTTTATTTTTATTTTATTTATCATTTTTTTTGTAAATAACTTAAATGGGTGCGATTCACGAAGCAGTTAGCCAGGTTTCTAACCACGTTTAGCTTAACCACGTTTAACTCTACCTGGTTTTACGTGTTAAACCTTTTATTAGTTAAACGTGGATAAGCTAAACGTGGTTGGAAACCTGGCTAATTGCTTCGTGAATCGCGCCCAATATATTTTATTTATCGTAGGTTTATTGTAATATTCATTGAATATAATGCTTTGGTTCAATTTTTGACCATTTTAAAAGTCGAAATTTTATATTTTTTACTAATTGTAAATCTTTTTACTATTAGGTATTCAAATGTCAATATACATTTTAGTATTTATATAATTTATGAGTCCTTTGACAACTGCGTATATATGTCAGTATCCATGCAGTATTAAATAATTCATTTACAGGGGAGTTCTTAAAACAAAGTTATAAATACATTACTGTAAAGCGATTTCTATAACAAAACTCATTACAATTTTACCCTCCATTTTGGTACAAGATATAATCCCTTAATCCATTTTACAACAAAGAGAAAATATCCAACATTGTCACCAGTAAATCGCGTCTCCTTTTATGGTAAATTATGAAAGTATAATTAAACTTCATAGAATTTGAATTTAAAATTTTGTATGATTAGAAATATTCAACTGATTCTGACATATGCTGATGTAACAGCAGGAGTGTTAGCAATGATGTCTTGTTTTTTGATAGGCTTATACATTGAGCAATGGTTAATAACTTCATTGCGATGATTTTCATAATTTTTTTTTGTTTTTTTTTTAATTTATTGGTCATATTTTAATTTACAAGATCAGCCAAGGTTGATCTTGTAAACCTTGGCTAAATGCTATAAATGCTATTATTATCAAACGTGAAGCAGTTTTCAGACCTGTCTGCATTGCCCTCCTATAATTGGCTTATTATACCCTAATTATTGTAAGATTAGATAAGATAAAAATATATTTAGCAGATGCGGATAAATTTAGTGTTTATATTTACTTTCATTCATATATCTACTGTCTTGTTTAAGCCACGTTTAAGCTTAGCGCAAAGTTCCAGGGGGGTCTTCAAATAACACCACTTAACCTAAACTTAGCCTAAGACAGTCTTAGCGCAACAATAAAGAATACGCTAAGACTGTCTTAATTTTACGATTGTTGTAATTTGTGTTATCTGAAGACCCCCCAGTTCCCCAACAGTAATGCGCTGCATTTCACAGAGGCTCTATAGGATATTATTTAAAAATATAAAATGTAATGTGTACATAAATAAATAAGTAACATATAGTAACGTAAATTCTTTATTATTTTGAGTATTGATGATCAATAAAGAATTTAAATCTCAATTTATTTAAAAAATTATTATTTAATAATCTTAAAAAAAAAAAAAAAAAACGCTAACATGATAAAACGGAACATTTTGCTTTCATTATGTGAATATAATCTTTACGTTCTGTAATATATTCAGAACTTCCTTTGCAAATGATATTACATTTTGGGTATTTTGAGTTAATGGGGCGTTCCATTCCCACTTTTCAATGAAATCTAAACGAAATATTTCCTTTCTGTACGATCGTTGCAAATTAAAGCGAAGTAATCTCTCAGATAGGAAGAATCTCTCAAAGACGTTCTTTCCCCTTTGGGAATGACGCTGCGGAAAATTGGAGAGAGGGAGAGAGAGAGAGAGAGAGAGAGAGAGAGAGAGAGAGAGAGAGAGAGAGAGAGAGAGAGAGAGAGAGAGAGAGAGAGAGAGAGAGAGAGAGAGAGAGAGAGAGAGAGAGAGAAGCTATACAAGCCAATTTTACAGCAAAGAAAAACGTTTTCTTAACATCTTTCAAGAATGGAACGAAAATTTTTGTAGAAATAAAAGAATAATAGCACGTACCGATAAACGCTATAAGAAAAAACAAAACAAATTTTGACATACTATTTCGATTCCTGAGGATACAACAGACCTTCTATAACATTTATTATAACAATGAAATGTGAATGGCATTGTTGCCGAGGATCAGAAACTGATCCACTACTTTGGGCTTCAGGTATAATGTAGATTCTTAATTATAAAACAATTTTGCATTAGGATAGCCAAAGTCGGATCGAAATCTACCAGCAACGCTTTCATGCATTGAAAAACTGAATAATTATGTAATTATGTTAAAATTGTGCAATATTTATTCCAAATTTACATAAAAGCATTGCAGACTCATTTTTTTTTTTTTTCAAATTTTATCAGTATATGCAAAGTATTATACAGTACATTCTATTTGGTATACACACTGTAATGATTTCATAAAATTATTCCATCAACCATCTTCCATCCACGTTTGAGCCAAATTAAATAGCGCCGCGAGGTTAGGCAACTTGTCTAGCTTCAAAACCAATCAGGTTGCCTATTTAGCAGGGAACGATAATTGATTGTCCAAGCCTATGGACAATTTGCATGACATTTTTTTATTGCAGAAATGGATAGAGGGTACCAAATTATGCTACTCTGAATTTTTTCAGATGTTTTTGAGAGCGGGAAGTATTTTTAAAAATTTATTGAAAGTCAGTTTTATTACGTCACGGGCGTTTTGCGCCTATCCTTTTCTTAAGGACAGACTCCTCGTGACGTCATAAAATCGACTTTCAATTATTTTTTAAAAATAGTTCCCGGTCTCTAAAAAATCTGAAAAAATTCAGAGCACCCTCTATCCATTTCTGCAATAAAAAAATGTCATGCAAATTGTCCATTCTTTTGATGGTATAACCGCATATATTATATGGTATAACTCATCTGGGTGGACTATTTATACAAACACGAGTGTACAGTATAGAAGAATGTTAGTACGACTTTAAGGCAAAATATAATTTAAAATGTATTTTTTTCAGAAACAGATTTACAAAGTAATGGAATAATATAACCGTTCTTGAGTAACATCTATATTGAGTTAAAAAATATTTACCAACATAAGCTTGAATCTCGTCCAATTTCTAATCACCCCTCCCCCCTGGTTCAGCCCTCTCATTGTCGACATAAATTACGACTGCTGTTGTTTTGAGCGGCTCATATCAAATGAAGAAGTTGCAATAAATTTTAAATGTCGCAACGAGGGGCGATTTTTATCTCAGTTCGCACGACACGGCAAGGTAGAGACGACAGGTAAAACGCGGAAAATGAAAGTTAGTTGTTTAAATTTCATAAAAATATATCAATTTTAAAATAATAAAATTATTTAAAAATTGTTGTATTTTAAATTAATTAATTTTGTTATTATTTTAAATCAATGTATGCAATATTTTTTTAATGTTTAATACTTTAAATAGCATTTTATTAAACACAAAGTATAGTTATAATGAATTATTTTACAAATTACATATATTAAATTCAATTGTATAATTTTATCAAAATCTGTAAAATGGATGATCACTCTCATTTGCGAATGTCATTATATTGCTTGGACCTAATACGTACAAATAAACTAAATTATAATTGCTGGAGAATCTTACAAATCTCCACAGCTGCAAGTACCTGTATTTAATAAGTTTCTGTTTCTGCCGTGTTGTAAATAAAAAAAAAAAAAAGAAAAAAATTGGAATATCTTCAAATAAAAAGAATAAAGTAATATTTCTAATACTTATGGCTTTGATGTTTAGCCTTGCTTCTATCAATTGGTATTTAAAAAATGAATGTATTGAATTTATATAAAATTATTTATTTTCTAATACAAAATTGGTTCAATGTAACACAAGATTATAGCTAATTTAAAATGAGTTGGCTATCTAATTAAATAAAATAGCGTTAACACAAAAAAATAAATAAGTAAATTTCGCAGTGAAAAATTCTTATTAAAATTATAATGAACAACAATAATTTCAATAAGCGTTTTAGGGAAGAAGTACATGGTATTTAATAATATCTGGTTAAAGTTGACATGGTAATTGTCATGCACTCACAAAAGTTTTAAACACAATTGTGACTAAATATAAATGTATCGTGTTTTAATTAATAAATTATACTAAAAGGTTTAAAGAAGTAAAAGAATTATGAAAATTAGGAGTTGCAAAAAAAGTCCTAAAAAGTGAACACAATCACACTAATGTACCTCCCTGTTGGTCCCACCTTTCCTCGAGGTGCGGGATTAAAGGTAATTAAATCCCCTGCAAGTGCCTGCAAGCACGACACCACCAAAGACGTTTTATGTCTGGAGGTGCTCGCAGAGAGAACGGTTGCCATATTGGAACGTCTATATGTGACACTGTTCTAGCAGTTCTAGAGAGGAAATTTAACAAAATAAAATGATTCTCTTTTAATTATATAAGATAATGTGTTAATACAAAAAAATGGCTTTAAATTTTAAATGTTCTTGCTTCAGGAAAATGTTCTGACCGTTATATCGCAGGTTTCTATGTTGTTCCCTAGGTACGAAAATGTAAATATCGGGATGTGCTTACATGTCTTGGTGAAAAGGGACTAAAATTACATAATATTGAGTGTCTTTAGAACCTCTTCTATCACAAATTAATTGTTGGATGGTCATCAAAATTTTGAAACGTGTTTTTGAAAATACTGGCCTCAAGTACACAATTAAAAACAAGCTTGTTACTAATAATATTTCGATGCTCCGGTCTGACCTCGTCTGTTTTGTTGCAGGTGATGTGTGGGTCTCCGAGCTGTCCTCGGTACTTCCCCACCGCGATCAGCTGACCATGCTGGACTTCCTCGCCGCCCCCAACGCCTCCATCTTCCCCGCTTCCAGCCTGCCTCCCCTCCCCTCCCTGCCCCCGACCGCCTCCACGCCCCTTGGGTCCCTGGAGACATACAACCTGGGCTCCATCTCGCCAGAGTTCCTCAACTTCGCCGTCGCTTTGGTCATCTACGCAGTCCGCTACCCGGCCGTGTTCTGGAAAACAAACAAATGTTTCGGCACGCTCTTTTCAATACAGCTGTTCATCGGGGCAATTCACAGTCTTGTAACTTACAATGGAATATCAGTTTTGTACAAAATTCAAGTGTGTTACGGTTCTGAAAATAATCCTAAACAAGGCTTGTTATTAGATGCAAAAATAACATTAGCACTTTATGCGTTATCTGGGATTTTAGTTCTGTGTTCAAGTTTGGTTTTGTACTTGCACGGTTACTGTAAATTTTCCTCGTTTATAAATCGTGAACGAGCTAAGAGGGGGGAGATAACGATGAACAGGGAGATGGCTTGGGGCTATTTTCCGCACTGCGCCGCTCTGTGCGTGCTCATTGCCGCGGCTGTGGTGTACGCCCCTCTACTGCACGACAGCGCTGTGATCTACCGCGGCACGCTGGACACGTCCCTCCTGGCGTGTGTGATCGCGGCCATCGGTCACTTGTTCTTGTGGGTAGTCACGTGGCTTCTACTCACGGTGAAGCGTCACTGGACGTTCAAGCTGCGCGTGACCATCGGGAGGGCCACGCTCAGGTCAGCCCGCTCCATCAAACTGGTGACCGACGTCGACCTGAGGCAGCACAGCGAGGTCAACGCCCCCCTGCTGGTGGTGGGCAACGGCCGCACCTACACGGTGGCCGAGTCCTCGCCCAAGAAGGCCATCATGGCGGTCATCCAGAGGAGCTCGCGGAAGACTGACGACGAGCAGATTTACTGGCTCAGACCGAACCGGAGTGCCAAGCCAGAGCGTCTCAACTGCAGGAGAAACAACGCCAAGGTTACCTTCGATGAGCCAGCCTGCAACCAAAGGTGAGAGCGAGGAAGATTTTTACCTTTAACATTCCACCATCGAACTTATTCTTATCTGTTTTGCAAATAATTTCAACCCTCATTCTTGTTTTTTTTATTTAAAATAAAAAATTATTAAGAATCAACAATATTTTTGTTTAATAAACTACTGATTGCATTGTGATTAAAAATTCTTTTCTGTTTTCATGTTTTGTCAACAAATATATTTAATTTAACCTTTTAACATATTTTTAATTTTATTTTTAAATATGAATTTTTTTTTAAATTGAATTTTATCTTATCTTTGAAACTAATTTTGATTAATTTTTTATGTTACAATAATACTTTAATATTTTAAATGGAGAAAGAAAACTATTTATCAAATAAAACTGAGAAAGCGAATGTGTGAAGAAAGCAAAATCAATAAAATGGCTAGTTGAAATTGTGTCCTGAACCTGTCTTGTACATGACATGGGTAAAATAAAAATATCACTGCCAAAAGCCCCTTGAAACTATAAAAAGGGTAATATAAATGACGAATAAAACTACATTTAACTGAAAACTAAGGTATAATAATTATGCATGTCATAAACCTAATCAAAAAATAGTAAAACAACAATGTAGCGATTCGTAATCATATTTACAAAACAAGGTCTCAGTATCGTAATAAGCTGCATTTACCACCATCCCTCCCACTTTGTCCCACGACTGAATTCTTTTTGTTGTTAGGAGGGGTCACGTGGAGGACGATGGGGACTACGCCACTCTGAGAGAGCTCACCGAGGACAGCATGCAGGTCAGTGGAAGAACAGCATTATTTGGATAACCTTTATATTAGAAATATGTGGTTCGGTGCATGATGAAACAGTGGGAGATCGGTGTAGGACAATTCATTTTATTTTTATCTTTGCCTTTATTTATTACAAAATATGCTGTTATTTTATTTTTAAATTTAAATAATTAAATAATAATAAAAAAACATACCCATATTTTTAATTTTAAATAAAATATAAACAATGAAAATAATTTTAAATGCAATATATTTTATTAATTAATTTTATGTCAATTTATTTAAATTACATTCACATGCAGATATGGGCATTGGAAATTCCTAAATCTCTTCGTCGGTGGAAAGATGATAGCTTATTACTAAATGAAATTTGTTTAGAAATTTAAAAGTTTTAAATTAAAAATTGAATATCTCATTTAATTTAGTGTACATTGAGAAGGGAATATTTTCGTATACACTTGCTTTTGTTTACATATTATAATGAAAAAAATGTGGTAAATTATTGTAGTGTCTGAAAAAGTCATATGAAAGATCTGATGTCTCTACTTCCATAAATTAATTGGTTGTAGTTCTTCACAGAATTATCAATCCACATTTTCTCTAACTCCCCATGTCACCAACTCAAGCAGAGATAATATTTTAGCTATTCTGAAGTGTACACTTATCGCCTTAGAAAAATTCCCAAGTGATAGTTAACAATTTTGCTGAACAAATATTTACAATGCGGAGTTATTGCTTTCTATATTATTTTTGTGGGGGGTGACTGAATGCATCGTCAAAATACAGAGGTTTGGAGAATATTTCTGTAAATTTGGGGAACAATGTTGTGAATATTTTAGTATTACAAGTATTAGAAGGTGACTTAAATGATAATTAAGCTACCCTACTTACCCTAACTGCTTCCCTGTGTCCACAACTAACCCATGTCACTAGTCCTTATTTGCAACTAACTGCTTGTGTGACATATCCGTGTTTGCTACTAACACATGTGACAAGTCCTTATTAACAACTGTGTGATATGTCCTTGTGTGCTACTAACACATGTGACAAGTCCTTATTAACAACTGTGTGACATGTCCGTGTTTGCTACTAACACATGTGACAAGTCTTTATTTGCAACTAACTGCTTGTGTGACATGTCCGTGTTTGCTACTAACACATGTGAAAAGTCCTTATGTGCAACTAACTGCTTGTGTGACATGTCCGTTTGTGCTACTAACAGCTGCTGGCGAGCGTGCACGATGACTCGGTGACGTACGCCAGCGCCAACAACGTCGAGTTGCTGCGGCCGCTTGACGAATCTCCCTCCTCGTCCATCCTCCTGCTGCCCGACCCCGCGCCCGCCCTCGACCAACAGGTGGGTGGATGACCTCCCAGGGGGGAGGGGGTGAAGCTTTACCTTCCAGGGGGGTGGAGGAACTTTGGGAATCTGTTGAGTTTTGACTAATTTTACTGTTATTTTAATACAAAAAATATTAATGTAGTATAATTTTAAATGATTTTTAATATTTATTAAAAAAAATGTTTTGATTAATTTTTTTAAGAGTTTATACTTTGATTTTGTGATAATAATTAATAAAATCTTTATTATTTTTTTTTTCATATCAATTTATAAAAAAAATCAAGGAGTTGCAATATTATGAAATAACAAATATCAATTTTGATCTGGAACCATCACCCAGTTTTAACCAATGTCCTTACCAATGTTTTAAATATTATGGTTTAATAACATCAATGTTGAGTGATTTAAATATCACTTTAAAATTCTCCTTCGCTGAAATAATAATTGGCAGTACCACATTAAAATTTGATTTTAAAACTTATTATTATTGAAGTATTAGCCTGAAAGAATTCTTGAGTTGTTTCTCTAGAAACTAACGTGTCTTTTCTAATCGAACGCACTTAATAAAATATTATGATATGATACGTGTTTGTAACTTTCATTTTAAATGAAAATATAAAAATTAGTAAAAATTAATAGTATTGATAAAGGGAGTTCTGATGTTCAATTAAAATATTTTTTTATTTAAAAACGAATGCAAATAATTTAAAATGCTTGGAATACTTGAGACAATACATTATTATTTACTAAAATATGTGTTATGTTAAATTGCAAAACTGTTATACCAAAGTCATTGCTACAATTAGAAATAAATTGAAATCTCCAATCATCCTCTCCAAGTTTCAAGAACGTCAGCCTGTACACTAGCCCCGTGTCACTTGGTAATGTACAGTTGTACACTCGTCTTGGAAAATTTCCCACTTGCAACCTTGTTAATCACCATGCCCTGTGTTATTCATACGGGGCATGGTGCAGATCAACAAGGTTGAAAAGGGCAATTTTTTTAGGCGACGACTGTTCTCCATGTTAATGGAATATCGACCTCATTTTTTTTTTATTACAGAAATGGATAGAGGGTAAAAAGTTATGCTACCCTGATTTTTTTCAGATTTTTTAAAGCCCGAGAAGTATTTTTAAAAAAATATTGAAACTCCTTTTTGTGACGTCACGCGGCGGCAAGTCTTATCTTTTTCTTAAGGAGTGGCGTCTCGTGACGTCACAAAAAAAAATTTCAATAATTTTTTAAAAATAGTTGCCGGGCTCTAAAAAATCTGAAAAAAATCAGAGTAGCATAACTTTTCACCCTCTATCCATTTCTGCAACAAAAAAAATTGAGGTCGATACTCCAATGTCATTCGCTTGGTAATGTACCCATGTTAATTATGGTCACCTGCAGTACTGGCGCGCGCCGATCGACTGGGGGTCAAGGTCACAACAATAACAGCCACTACCTTTGTCACGTGACCACGTAAGAAACAAATTTCGCTGCTCGATGTTGCATTGACGACTGCATTAACATGTGTGTACTTGTAAGATTAATAATAGTAGATTTTGTAATGAAAATTTTGCTCAAAATGATTGCAGTTCTTAATTTCCCCAATGGTGGCTCATGTGCTTGGGCAAAACCATCTTGTGGGATGTAATGTGCAAATTTTCTGACTAAAAACTGAACACAAGACACTGAACGTCTTTAATTGTCTATGTGTTGCATAACATTCTATAGAAATTGCATTAAAATTAACATAAAATGCTTGATATCAAGTTACAAGCATATTTAAGTCAATTAATAGCTCTGTTCGTATAAATACACAATCAGAAAGAATCTATTTTTATTGATGAACCTTATGTACTTTGAACATAAGGTTCATCAATAAAAATCGAGATTCTTTCTGATTGTGTATTTACGAACAGGGCTATTATTAGTATGCAAATAGAAAAGCAATTTGCATATTTCTTTTAATAAAAAACTAAAAAGCATAAAACAAATGAAATTCCGACCAAATGTATTGCTGTCTTAAAAATTTTTACTTTAATTTAATTTTCAAAATATTTTAAATTTCAAAATAGTCTATGACGAAATTTCCAAATATGAATTTTATAATTTCTGCCATGTGAAGACTATACCAAATAATTAGAACTTTATCAAATATAATTTTGAGACTCCTTTTTAATTAATTATCTAATTATTTTAATTAATGGTAATTTGTACTACGAGTACACACAAAAGTTAATGCTACGTTAAATTTGCCTTCTTTAACTGCATTTATAAGCTGCTCTGACTAACATAAATATAACTAATTATCGCCTGTGCTTTGTATAATGGGGAATGCGCGAAATAATTGCTTCAATCTGCTTAATTATGACTAACTTGGCTGTCGCAAAAACTTTGCTGTAAGAACATAAAGAAGTTTTTAATGTGAATTTTACTGCTTGAAATATCTCTGTTATAATTGTCTGCCAATTAAGAAAATTATCAAACAAAATGCCATGCTTAAGAGATTAATACACCATTTTATTTAATAGCAACCATTCAAAGCCTTCATTGTTGTATTAGATTAAACTTTAGAAATTATTAAGTAAGAAAAGGTAAATATTAATATGATTTTTAACTGTATTTTATTAGAGTTTATAATATAATACTAATGTAAAATTTAAATATTATCATTAGCAAATCTTTAGCCCCTGCAAAGTAGGCTAATTTTTATGCACAACTGTAGAGCGGCTTGCATACTTTCAGGGGCTTGTGAAATTTATTTAATTTGTAATAGAACTATAATATTTAATTAATACATTTCTAGGCTTGAAAATTTTTATCAAATAATAAAATTGCATTGTTTATTTATTTTTACAAGTTCAATATATTTTTAAATCATAATTATATTGTACTCTAAAATTAAACAGATTTTTTTTTTTTTTTTTTTTATTGGTCATATTTTAATTTACAAGATCAGCCAAGATAATTAAATTCAAAGTATATTTTCCATAAAACATTTTAAATTGTAATTGTTACTGAATAAATAAGAATTTGAATTTTGAATTTGAATTATTTTCAAAGTAAAAGGTTATATAGAAGGTTATATTTTAATTCAAATTTTTAACTAAACATGAGATTGTTATAATTTTTATTCACTTTATAATTATTTATACTCCAAATTAACAGTACAAGATAGTACCTCTGTACAAGTACCAACACATTCTCTTCAGTTGCAGGGTCCAGTGACCCCGCGGTGTCGCGCCGACTCCGGAGTGGCGATGGAGCGTTCTCATTCCGTCTCCCCGGAGAGTTCATACCCCCGTGAAAACAGCAACAGTTCAGAAACGTCAAGCGGAGTCCACAGCAACTCTTCCAATGCAAACTCGAGCGCCCTTAACTCAGAAAAACGCTCCAACAGCGTGGATGACGTCAGTATTGAAATCCCAGACAGAATGCAGGCAACCCCTTGGCAAAGTCACAGTCTGCAAAGAAACTCCCAACACCCAACATCAGCCCAAGTTCAATACGGGTTTACGAGTGTTCCCCCATCCCCTTTAATAACTCCAATACCAGAAGCGACAGTAGTGATCCGTCGAAAACAGAGCAGACCAAAAACAACGGACTTGACTCAAACTAACGAACCGTTCGAAAGGTCTACCAATATGAGAATGACGTCATTCACGGACCAGCCTGATGGTCTTAGATTACAAGATCCGTACCCACAACAATTAGGTTTATGTCATTCATTCCCTCGAGGCATGACGTCATACCAACCTATAGATCAGAACACAGACGGTTCTAGAACACTCCCTACACATCCTGAGAATCTGATAAGAATTACTGAAAATCCGTACGTGACACAACAGTCTTTAGGATTGTGTCACTCTTTCCCTAGACATACAACCATTCCCACACATCACAATGGAGTTAGGCTCTTTCCAGCGCCAGCATTTACAAAAAGACTCATCAACCCTCAGACGAGGCTAGTTCAAGAGACTCTAGGAGGTGGTCACCACTCTTTCCCACATGTTGGAGCTGTCAAGTACAGTCCTATCCCAAATCCAACATGTCAAATGTTTGTAAATCAGGATAGGGATTCAGCTAATTATTCAATGGTATCTAGTGGTGATTCAGATTCATACTCACAACATACATAAATTTGATTTATTATTGATGTTAATGTATTAAACTATTAAATATGTTTGAAATGTTAAAAATGGGTGACTTATTTTGTTGTATTAAAATTGTTGTTGAAAAAGTAAAAAAAAAAAAAAAGCAAAAAAAAAAAAGAAAAAACATCAAGCTAAAAACAAATTATTAATTAAAAAATGGTTAATAAATATATTATTACTAATTTTCATGAATGCAAATCAGGTAATTTCAAATACCTGTCATAGGAATATGAACCTTAAAAATTTATGGATTTTTTTTTTTTAATTATAATTAAATATTTTAAATTCTATAAAAATGCATTAAATTCCGTTTACGTCACTCATTAAAATAAATATTGTTGTAAAATATGTTGTTTGTAAAAATTGTAGATTGATATATTTTAGTTTGTGTAAATTTTTGTATAGTACATAAGGAGTGGTAAAAAAGAAAAAAAAAAGTATCATGGCGGTGAATAAAAGACTGAATATTGAAAAATATTAAAAAAGAATGAATATCAAAATTAAAAATGAGCTATGGAAAAACGGTGATTGAATATTTAGTTTCGTTGTGTGTGTTATGCATAGTCTAATATACTGCCTAAAGGTAATTAGACTAATTAGAATCAGACTAATATTTTAAGCTCAAATTATGCCAATTTTTTATTTCTAATATATTTGAGATTTAAATTAAAAAAAAGTAAAAAATAAGTAGTTTTTCTTTTTAAAGTAACATCACACAATAATATATAGCTCAAACTAGTCCTGGTAAATGCACATTTCCAATAAAATAATAACATTCGTATGCAAAGTACAAATGATCGAAGGACACTAAAGGTCATATAAATCATTTCGCCATTAAAAATTATGTAAAGAATCCTTAAGTAATGGAAAAACAGCATAATTTTTAATTGCATGATAAAAAATCGTAATATATATACGAGTCACCGCAGATCAAATGGGTTTAAATCCAAGCCCAGCTGGAATTCAATTTTTAAGCCTCAGTTACACCAACAAAAAAAAATTTCAGACCACTTTTGAACCTGGATTTGAAAAGTTAACTATACTTGTCTTTCCAAATCCAGGTTCAAAAGTGGTCTGAAAATTTTTTTGGGTGATGTAACTGAGGCTTAAAAATTGAATTCCACCTGGGCTTGGATTTAAACCTTTTTGATCTGCGGCGACTCATACATTTACCTCCTACAAAAAAATTAAAATGAAATTTGCAAAAAGATAATTTAATGCCGGCTATCTAATTAACAGAATATATATAAAAAATGTTAATGCTTGAAAAAATATAAATTGAATTTAAAAACACGTAAATAATTTAAAATTAAAGTGTCCATAATAAATTCAGGTTAAATGTTAAAATATTTAAACTATTTGTCAATATTTATCGTAAGAAATAGATACTTATAATATTAATAATATAAAAAAATAATAAATATAGATATTGTACAAATATTAAAAAAATATTCTATCAGTATAATAGCAGGTAATTTAGACGTCTTAATGCTATGCAGCATACGATACATTAAAAGTAGACTGAAAAACAAAGTTTAAAATTGATTTAATGTCTCGAATTTGAAACTAAGGTGGCAGGATAGTTCTACGTATATCCATGTGTATCAAGGTTTTTAGAAAAATATTACAATGAGTAGAGCCCTGATCGCTGGGAATGTCGAATTTTATTTTTATTTTTCCCTACAAAGTTTATTTAAGAGACGGATATATTTAATAAGCTTTGTATTTTATTTACTTTCTGTAAATAATCTTTTATTTAAAAAAAACTTATACTTGTGGATTCAAAGAACTATATACACTTGTCCTAAATTAATTATTGGATACCTTGTATTTGGAACACTATAATATATTTTACTTTGTTATCAGGTCTATTTATAATTTTATAGTTATAGAAGGTTAAAAGTGTGTTCATTCTAGTACATTTAAAAAGTAAAATAATACTGTAAACCGATGGTGTTCCGTCAAAAACGACTAACTCATTTTATCGCGTCCTCTCAAAAACGACTAACTCGTTTTATCGCGAGCCGAGATGGTTGCTTTTGCACTATGGGTTTCCAGGTATAAAAAAAATGTATACCTGGAAACCCATAGTGCAAAACCGACCATCTCGGCTCGCGATAAAACGAGATAGTCGTTTTTGAGAGGACGCGATAAACTGAGTTAGTCGTTTTTGACGGATCACCATCTACACACCTTTTTGCTACTTCATTGGGAAAGAAATTCATAATATGTGAACCATATGTACTGTACATTCATATCTGAGAAAAATATATAAGCTAATGATGTGCATATTTTTCCTGCTATAATACTGATAAACATTACATTATTAAAAATATTATAAGAGAAGTAAGAAATACACATTAATATATTGCATCTATGATATTATATGTATATTATATGTCTGAATATTGTGATTGTAAAGGAAATGGTATGTTGTGTGTTTTGTTTGTCTATTTTCTCTGTTAAAACGTCAGAGATTATAAAGTACAGATTGAAGTTATAAACAGCAACCAAAAATTACATTGTTTCTATGCTTATATTGATTGAAGCATATGAATTGCAACGTTTTATAAACTAATGGAGTATACTCCAATGAAATTTATCTCTAATTTATCCTATATTTTTATCATCAAATATCAAATACTAAAATGGGCTAACAAATATTAAGAATTTTGTAATAAGCAATGATAATTATATTTTATCATATAATGGGGGCATTCACAAAACACTTTAGCCCCAATTAAACCAAGGCTAAACATGGTACTAAAAATGTCGTCTAAATCGGTCCTTAGCAATGTTAAACAGATTTAGCTCACATTTTTAGCACGATGTTTAGTTACTAGATTGAGCCCGGAATAAAAATCTAGGGCTAAAGTGCTATACGAATGCCCCCATAAGCATATTTTTAATAATCCCATATTTATGTCTGGATTTAACCAAATAAACAAATGTAGGAAAAAGAGGGGATAAATTCTTTAATTTTGTAAATACACATGACTGTTAATTTGTTGTTTTATGGATATGGTGAGTGAAAATTATTTTGTAAGAAAAGCCTTGGTAATGAAATGTTCAGAGTAAAATTGCAGATACGACTTTTTTGATAACTTGTTTAAATTTGAGGGATTTTTGATAAGTTTACAATAATTGTCGTTTTTATATATTATACTGCTTAGGATATACTTGAAAAATATTATGTAATTAAATAAATAAATATCGTACTATAAATAACTGCCATTAATAAAATAATATATATACTATAACTAATTATGTCAATTTTTTAAATATTATTAAATATTTAATTTAACTCTAAGAACAGAGCTTTTGACTTAAAAAAAAGTCAAATTTTTACTGAAAAGTCAGTAAATTAAATCAAAATTTAGCAAAGAATGAAGCAATTATAAATGAAATGATAAACTTTTTTTTATATCATGTGGTCTATAAAAGATTGTCTCTCATATAATCCAAATCAATTTTTAAATTATATTCTATATAGATTGATTTGATTACAAAATTCCAAACTGATTCAGATTTAATATGAATTCCAAAATTAAATTGAGTTACATGAGTTACCAAAATACATGCTGATATAAGATATAATATGCGCTATATAAAAATTAAAACTAATATATTGAACTAGCTGTTATTTGTATTGAAGTGTTGCTTGCACGACTTGAGTATAGATCAGATTTCATGAAATAGTATAGTATAGTATAGTATCAGATTTGAATGAAAGGCTACGTTACAGTGGGAGGCAAGAGTAATTTATGCAGGCACTAATAATTATTAATCAATTTCAATAATTAAATATTGGTTTTGTAGATAACTGATTGTTTTACTGTTACATCTCAAGATGAAAGCTACAAATCTCTGAGAGTGAGGGCGCGGATCCCCTCCCCCCCCACCCCCCGAAATGTTGGATTTAACATGAGGAATATAGGCACTTCCCTCACTCCAATTTTTTTAGTTAACATTGGCCTTATGGAGGCAGTCCCCCCCCCCCACCTGAAACTTTTTTCTGGGAGTGTGGCATTGCAGCTCAGTATTTTTTTTTTTTTAGGAATGACAAAATTTCTACGTTAAAAAATGGATCCACCACACCTCCATAGACTGTGAAACATTAAGAACATTAAAATTTTTATTAAATATAGATATTATTAATAATTTAATGTCAGCTATAAAAATTCAGTCTTGTTAGTTGGTTCAATTTCATTTTGTAAATAGAGTTGATTTTACATCAACAATTTCAACAGATATTTAATATTGGAACCCAGGTCTTAAAATGCTGTTAGTATTAAGCAAAGTGTTGCTTAAAAAGTACCTCTGTAATGTCTTCTTCTATCGCTGCCCTAAGTAATTTTAGTATAATAATTTTTCTCGACAATACAAACTATTGTACCTAAAAATGAAAATTTTCAGGAGAAAAAAAAATACCAACTTTGCTAACTTTTATTTTAATTTTGTTTTTTACAGTGCCTATAATTAATAATTATTACAAAAATAATGTAAAAATATATTTATATTCTCTAATATAATCATAACCATTAGTTATCTTTATTAAGTTCAGATTTAACTTCAGGAATAATTGTATATTAGAGCTATTGCAAACAGTAACAATATGTATATTAATATTGTTTTTCATGTTTTGAGAATGGAGTATTGACCTCAATTTTTTTTATTGCAGAAATGGATAGAGGGTAAAAAGTTATGCTGCCCTGATTTTTTTCAGATTTTTTAGAGTCCGGGAAGTATTTTTAAAAAATTATTGAAAGTCCTTTTTGTGGCGTCACGTGGCGTTAAGTCCTATCTTTTTCTTAAGGAGCGGCGTCTCGTGACGTCACAAAAAGAACTTTCAATATTTTTTTAAAAATACTTCCCAGGCTCTAAAAAATCTGAAAAAAATCAGGGTAGCATAACTTTGCACCCTCTATCCATTTCTGCAATAAAAAAAATTGAGGACCATACTCTATTGCAAATATGTATATGAAAACTCTAAAGCTTTTTTTTTTTTTTTTTTTTTTTTTTTTTTTTACAGAATAATAACAACTTTAGTGTGCATTTAAAATAAAATTTAAAATGCAATCACAAATAAAAAAAAAAGACAAGTTCATCTTACATTCAACCTAATATGCACTTGTAGACAGTCCAAACGTTATGTTTTCTTATTGTTTTGAAACATTTGTGTTGCATCGAGGTATACATTTAGTAATGAATTTGCAATATACTCAATGAGAATATAAATAATAATAACTTACCATAATATAAAGACTGTTACTTTTTTATAAGAAAAAATAGAATTAGCAATTTTGTATTTCTTTGATTTGCATTAAAAAAATCAGTGCCACTTTTTGGGCATACCTGTTTCTTATAATTTCTTATAAATAATAATTGATGCATTTTTTTTTAATTCTATGCAATGCTTTACGATATTTCATCTTAAAAAAAAAAATATTGAATTTTTATATCATTAGTATTAATGATAATTTTTTTTTTTACAATTTTGCAAGATATTTTTCATAGAATGTATAATATTTTGCAAATAATTTGTCTCTACTGAAATAGTTATAAAAATATAGATTATAAATAACAATGTGTGTAATAAATGTAAAATAATATTATAGTATATATGATAATCTCATTTCTAATAATGAATAAATTCAAACTTAAAAATGTAATTCTTTGTATTTTTATTAAATCCTTGCATTTATACCCCAAAACTAAAAATGTAATGAAAGGAGAAAATGTTCATATTTTAAAATTTTAATAAAAATTGAACGTAATTTATGTAAAACAAAAAAAGTATGATTATGAATGAATATATTAAAAATGAGTTTTTTTTTTTAGCACTAGTCAGAGTCAGACATGACAGTTACATGGTCTTGCTTCTTGACTTATTACGTGCATAAATAATAGCAATGCAAATGTTTGGCTTGTAACAATACGGTCGAATTACAATTTACAATTACACATTTAATAAAAATTATATATATATATATATCATAACAACATTACATTTACATGAAAATATATCAACCAGGAAAAATGCTACTAACCCGATCGTTAAACATTGGCAACTAAATTTAAACATATTGAAATTGATTGCTAATGCCTAATCTAACCATTTAAACTATTAATTATAATTAATGATAATAATGATTAATCCTCAAGATTTCTGATTTCAAATTAGATTTCCATTTTGAAGATTTTTGATGTTAACGATCAAGACATATTATAGAACACGTTTTCTTTATACATAGAGAGCTATTAAAAATTCCCTGACTCTGACTCAGGTGTCCGTTACTCCTCTCGTCCTGACGTGAGGTCAATCTTCTCCTCCTCGAGGGGCAACGTCTGGTGGAGGTAGGAGCACGTGCCCCCCTCTGCGAAGTCCGCGGCCGCCTGCCCCGCCCCCCGTAGCTCCCACTTGGTGGTCAGCAGACCCTCCACCCCCACCGGACCTCGCGCGTGGATACGGGCCGTGCTGATGCCAACCTCGGCGCCTGAAAACCAACCAGATCAGAGGTGTACGGGTAGCGTGTTCCGAGGTGTCAGAAGAATGAAACGAATAATTTCAACAGCGAACTCAAACTTATTATCTTACCTAATCCAAAGCGGTATCCATCTGAGAATCTGGTACTGGCATTGTGGAACACACATGCGCTGTCCACCTTGTTCAAGAACTTGGAGGCTGTCTCCTCTGTAACAATAAGAATATATTACAATTTACATTTTTACTAATAAACAATTAGCTACTTGTTTTACTGCACTACTAACAGAATCAAAATGGTGTGCTTCTGTTCTAGGACTTGTATGTTATTTGGGTCAAACCTTATTGTTTTGAATCCCATAGTAGAAGTATTTTTAAATTTTATTTTAACTATTTTTATTAGAAGTCTAACATCATTTTTCAAGCTCATCTGGTACGAGGTGCCTATATTCAACCTTGAATGCAAATCCATCCAGTTAATTTTAATAGCGGATGAGGGAACCATGGAAATCTTAGTAAGAACAGAAGCTACATGCAGGTTTTTCTTAGCGAGCTGAAAGTACAGTGCGATTGAATGACAGTGGAAATGCATCGCGGAAAGAACTATTGATAGACTTATTGGCGATGACTTGACTTTGATTGTAGGACAAGACACGTTCAAAACATTAAGGCTCCTCCACTTACCGTTCTCGGTGACGATGACGTCAGTGTGTCCGCTGCCGAAGGTGTGGATGTGCTCCACGGCGGCCTCCAGCCCGGACACTGACTCGACGGTGCACTCCAGCGAGCCGTACTCAACACGCAGCGAGCGGGCGGGGGGCGGGCCGAACGTCAGCAGGCGGCTCAGAGCGGGGCCGGCGTTCACCTTAACCTGGGCAAGATCAAATGGTATTTAATTATATCATCTCCATTACTTAAATTCTCTTTGCGAGGGACATTAAAATAATAGAAAGTAAGAAAATTATTATAGCATTAAAAACTCTCTTGTTTTGAAGGTAAGAAAAATAATTTTTGTATTTGTTTTATTTGTAATAGGACCGATATCTAGGGAAATAATTTTTTAAATTTTGTTTCGATTGCTTATTTAACTATCGGAGAACATCTTGATTCACACTCTTGTCCCTAATAGCTTGTTGGATGTCCCCTTGCATGGTCAGCCTGACTCACCTCTAGGTCCTAATAAAGATCCGCGACTCACCCCTTGGTCCTAACACATATCCCTGACTCACCCCCAAGTGCTAACACATATCCCTGACTCACCCCCTGGTCCCGCAGCATGTTGCAGAGGTCCAAGAAGAAAGTCCCCCTGGTCACCAGATCCTCGTGGATCAACAAAGTCTCCATCGCGTTGCAAGCAGCAGGGTAGTCGCACTTGGAGTCACGTACTGAAACACCACCGAGTTTACACAGTGCCCTTAGCTAATATAAATATCTAAAGTAAAAATAATATATGGCATGATGTATAATATATTTTTATTTCATTTTGAAGACAATTTTTATTTTAAATACAAAAGCAATGAATATTATATTATTTATTAAAATAATATGGAATATAATATTTTGCCTTTTTAATATGATGGATCAATACATATATATTATATTTTAAAATTTCAATATTTAATTTCTTGAAATTTGGTGTATTTGTTAATTATAATAATGATAATATAACAAATAATATTTAAGTTAAATTTCTCAAAATCAACAACCAAGAGAAATATTAAGAGCGTGCGTGCACACCACTAAATATACAGTTGCATGGAAATTTCTACTTACTAAAATAAACAGATCATATATTTACATAGTTCCCTTATTGACACAAAGTCAACAAGTATTATTATGAAATGTTTTCTTAGTAAACAAACAAATTGAGACACAGAGCCTCATATCTGAATCATAAAATAATATTTTCTTTGTATCAAAATTATCTCAGAAAATGTAAAATCTTTTTAACCTCGAGTAAAGTATTGCCTGATCAAATTTTTAAACCCTCCAAAACCTTAAAAAAAAACCTGCAGCAAAATGCTGATGTGAATGTTACATTATAGCCATCATATAACACCTTTCCCTATGCTTGTGTTTTCAATATTTGCATAACTATGACGTTATACTGTAGTATTTTTTACCACGGTTTTCAGCTACTGCATGAGAGTTAAAATAAACATGAAAAAAAATTAACAATATACATAAATTTGAATTTCTCTACTCAAGTATGGGCTACAACATTTCAATACAAATTCTCTGTTATTTTGTTGTCGGTTCATAGAGATAAGACCAAGAAGAGGTTGAGTGTAATGGAGTGCATTGACCGGTTCTTATTAAATCACCGAAGTCAAGCTACGTCTAGCGTGGCGAGTACTTGGATAGGTGACCATTTCAAGTATAAATGACATTGCTCGCTTCCTGGGTTAAATTCATCTCACTTCCCATCCAGTGCAGTGATGCACTTGAGTATGGTTCTCCAGACTTTCGACATCACTTTGATCCATTGATAAAAAGTAGAGGCGTCCGTCCTGACAGGTTTTCCACGGTTCCCTCAGTCTCACTTCAACTGGGACGCATAACAGATCGTGGCCACCATCCTTTCCCTGCCTTATCCCTACCCATTACCCTGCCTCGAGTTCTAAGCTCATAGGTGTATCCCTGTAAAAAAAAAAATATGTCACCTATTTTAAGCGCCTTGTTGAGATCCGCCTGTTGGTCGACGTACACGTGACAAACTCCCTCAGCATGTCCCAACACGGGGATGTGTAAGCTCTGTTCTTGAATGGAGCGCACCAGCTCGCCCGAACCTCGTGGGATGATCAGGTCGATGTGATTTTCCATCGACAACAGGTCGCTGATTTCTTCTCGAGTCGATATCTGTTGACGAGATTTAGTCAGTATAAAAAATTAACAGTTTTTGATTCAGCAAATTAGCAAACTTCTTACTCTCTCTCTCTCTCATTCTCTCTTTTTTCTACCTATGTCTCCTCCCCGCCCAGGTAAAAATTACTAAAGTTCCTTGCCTTCCTTGTAAGTACACTCGTCGCCTTGACAAACTTCCCACTTACAACCTTTGTTAAAGGAATTTTTCGAGGCGACGTCTGTACCAAAATCCAGCTGAATAAATTAGACTATAATACCTGCAAATCAGTAGGGATAATTAATAGTCCTTTGTCTTACTGATCCGGATGGATTTTATTAAAACATCTGGAAGAGCAGGTTGTTTTTACCTGGTATCTCTCCCTTACCCCTTCCCATTATTTGTAATGCGTGCTTTAAGAAAAAATAAATTGAAATGATTCAGAAAGTGCTATATCTTTACTTATTAGTAGTAAGTAACACTGATGATGCCCCAGGTTCTAAGTAAAAACAGAAACTATAACGTCACTTTCAAAAATCTCCCCTTTGCGGCCTTGTTAATCATCATGTCCCGTAAGAATAACACAGGGCATGAGCATAACAAGGCTGTAAGTGGATTTTTTTTTAAATACAATGAGTGTATATCTGGAAGTTTATTTTTACTACTTTCCAACAAGTTTTGTTCCTAAACATGACTAATTCTGTCCCCACTCACGAGCGAGATTGCCTTCTCGGCCCCGATGGACTGTAGCGCCTCGGTGACGAGCTGCATGAGCGCGCGGTTGCTGTGGGCCGCCTCCTTACCTCCCTTCAGCAGCAGCCCGTTCGCAGAGCTGAGAGCCAACGCTGCCACCTGGGAAATATAAAAATGTATCAGAACCAAAAAAAGTGTACCCCTCTCATTAAGGAACTTGTATGCTATTCAGGGGTACACATTTTTTAATCCGATAGTGTGTTGGAAAATACCATCATTTTTCAAATTAATTCAGCTGTTTCATTTGCTATAAAAAAATATATTCCATATAATATTTTAATCCACCAAAGTAAATAAAAAATGAATGTGAATGAACCTTGTTTATGGAACTTAATTTTGTTAGTGAAAAATTTATATTCAACGCTCAATCAGAGAGCTTTGATTAATCAAATTAATAGTTTTAAAGTAACAAGGAAAAAAAGAAAAATAAATTCTAACGTAGTCATGGCTTATGAAGAAAATTTTCTTGACAGGGAACACTTGAAATCTCTATAGATAAAAGTTTGCAGAAGTTACCTGAGGCAGGCAGTCAGGTCTGGACTCGAAGATGACAAGCAGGACTCCGATAGGAACCGTCACCTGTCGAAAAGTAATTATCAAGAGAATGAGAACCAAAAGGTATTAAAATGGATGTTATAATATTCACAACAAACGTCCATTAATGTAAATGTTTACCTCTGAATTATAATAACTGATAAAGAGGAGTCAACACTGACCTGCCTCAAGTCGAGGTCATCTGCCAGCTTCGTTCTCCTGAGCACTCGTCCCACATTGTTGTGACTGGTGGCCGCGATCTGACGAAGACCTGAAGAACATGGGGGGATAGATATAAATATCACATATTAGTATTTTTTTAGTATACTGATGAAAATGGACAACCTGCAAGAAAATTTTTATTGCAGAAATGAATAGAGGGTAACAAATTATGCTACTCTGAATTTTTTTCTGATTTGTTTGAGTCCCAGAACTATTTCTAAATAATTATTGTAAGTGCAGCCACGCCCCCTGGAGGCGTCAATAGGCCCATCCTTTTTATTGAGGATTCAGGGGTGCCAACTTAACTTATAGAACTTTCAATAATTATTTAAAAATAGTTCCAGGACACAAAAAAATTAAAAAAATTTCAGAGTAGCACAATTTGGTACCCTCTTTTCATTTCTGCAATAAAATTTTTCATGCAGGTTGTCCATTAGGTGTTTTAGAATGTCATTATTTTGGACGTTTTTTTTTAAAGATTTCTGTCAAATTACGGGAAAACTATCATGTCACTTATTTCCTCCCAAATCTGCTTCTGCAGACAGGAGCGGATACCGTGCTATATTTGACAATATTTTATATCGACCATCCTAATTTAGGTTTTCATGTTTCTTTAGTTAAAATAGACAAATGCATGGTATTTAAAATAAGCTTATTCAACATTATCTGAGGCTTCCTCATTTCGATCACACGACGATGGATAATGGTCTATGACGTCACTCACCGGTGGCGAGGCTCTTCAGCTTGGGTGCTGAGAGCGCCAGACGGTCCAGCAGCGGCGCGGCGGTCCCTCGCTTGGTGGCCTCTGCGATGTCGAGGGCGTTCGCCGCCAGCAGCTCCGGAGTGCGGGACACCAGCAGGTCAGCCAGAGTCAAGATGGCGGCCGCGCGCTTCTCGGGGCCCAGAGCCAGTAGCTGTCGACCTCCCGTACGAGCTGTGAACACCATTTGTTAAACCTCAAGAAAGTGACACACTGCGTGTTATGCTAATATTTGCAGTTAGAAGAGAAAAGAAGGGATACATGTAATTAAAAGTACCTTCTACCTTAAATATCACTTGTATAATGCAATACGATTCGAGTAGTAATTTTTATGCGCTTTTATATAGTATCCCACAATATCTTCTTTTTTTTTCTCTGACTAAAATGTAATATATCATCTGTATATTAACAGTATAATATATGAAAATGATACTAATAATATTTTTTAAATAAAGTACTCTTAAATAAAATATTATTTTAATCAAATTTATATATTAAAGTGGTATTTAAATTCAAATCACATTTATTTTGCATTATGGACATAATAAGAGAGCATTAAAAGTTTATAAGAGGAAGTACTACTTCAAAAAGAGTGCAATTTTATGACGTCACCAGGTTACAATTTTTGATACTCCGCTGACGTCAAAAACTCAACTACCTTATAAATTATCAAATTAATTTTTTTATTCCCACCAGAAGCAGCCGCGGAAGTATGAAGTTAATGATTATATATTCTACCTGTTTGTAATTCAATTTTGAAACTTTGCAAACGGGTTTGCATCAGTAAAAATATTGAAATATATATAAAATTTGCTGTACTGGAACATTGATAGAAACCCTACACTTCCGGAGGGAATAAGGATTGTCTGTACTAAAACTTTGTTGATGACCCCCACCGTTCTCCGCCAGAACGTCGGTCGGTGTCCCGCTTGTCTTAGTGTCCGTGAAGAAAGTTCCGATCTTGCGACCGTCCAGGATGGTCTTGATGGCCTTGTCCTGCATGCCGTTGCAGATGACCACCGAGACACCGTGGTCCAGGGCCCACGTCGCAGCCTCAACCTGCGCCAGGAAATAAACCAATGAATGTAACGACGGAGGCATAATGAACTTCTCATTTCTAAACATGTATGTTATGTTTTGGAAGAATATATCGGCAGCAGCGCGATCTGTTGTGTCCGAGGAGATAAAAACCTCGGTAGGGTGAACGCAGGTACGTTGACTCAAGTAGAAACATTTCTGTAACTAAAAATTACAACGAGAGTTCAATTTAATAGTTCCTTACGCTTCCGTCGGTACAGTTATAGACAATAAAACTGGAACACGTTGCATGCTGCAGTGTTGAAATAAGCACCATCAGTTCCCTCTGCATATGCATATTGTTATAAGTAGTAATTAGTATAGTAGACTCGGAGGAGGAAACTGTGAGTTACCTCTTCTGAACGGTGATGTCCGAAAAGCCAAAAGAGTGAACTGATAATGCTAATTTCAATATTCCATCGTGTTCTATTTTTATTGAACATAACTGTACCATGTTTTTAACTTTACGGGCATCTCCATGATTAATGTGGTTATGAATAACCTACTTGAAAATTTCTATATAAAATTTACATAGAAGATTTTGAGTTTACGTAGAATTCCTTCTTTTCAGATTTTGTTTCATCCCTCAAAATCGATGGAAAAGACACTGTGACCCTATGCCCCTATGCTTGTGTGTTAAATATTTGCATGATTAGTTGATGTCACAGCGTTTTTTTCCCTTGATTTTGATGTTAAGAGAAATAAAAAAATATCTGAAAAAATTGACAATAAGCTCGTGTTCAAATTCAAATTTACAATATTTATTCATACAGGTTGACTATTTAATGAACATTAAACAAAATTATAATTTTACAATCAAATTATTTTAGACAATAGTTAATTACATTGAAAGTCAGGTTCATCTTTCACAGAAGTTTATAAATTTAAAATAAATAAAATTATAATAATTATCACAATGGGAAATATCTTTCACCCCTTGTAAGGATTGGATGCAACCCGTACAACAAAAATGTAAAAGAAGTTGCATAACTTTAATGTCTGCAGGCGGCAAATTCAAAATGGCGGCTATATTGCACCTAAATTTATTTTATTGAATAAAAAAGTAGATTTGTAATTTTATATAATTAAAGTTTGAATTAAGTTTAAATTTTACTAATTTACTGCATTAATATCATTAAATTTATTTATTATAAAAATTATTACTAATTTTGGCTATACATATAAAATGTTAACAGTATGCAGTATTCATGTATCATTTCGCCTTGAGTTCAAATACAACTTACAAGTTCAACGCCAAAACAATTTTGGTTGTAATATTTTAGCCATTTTGCTCAATAAAATTTTTATGTGTACTTTTAAGTGTAGATTAGGTCAAAAATGAAAATAAATTGTTTGATGATGTACCATGCTGATTTGAATTGGAGTAAACTATAATAATATCACATGTTATTTTTTTCGTAAACAAATTCCTTTATATTAAGAATCATGCAATGCAGTATTCTGCCTGAAGAATATCTTTGTTTTAAATGGAGAGACTGCAATGCATGCAGTGGCCAGCATCATTTTCACAAAAGATAATGAATCATTTTATATAATTTTTATTCTTTCACAAACGTAGGGAGATTATTATTATTTTGTACATTTTTTTATTTTATAATTTTTTTTAATTACTTTGTCCTCTATTTTTAAGTGAAAAAAGTTGCCAGTTTATACCATCGGAAAATAATGACATTGATACTTGAACCTTTTGCAAGTTTACATGGTATAAGGAAGCAAAAAAATTTATTTTATATGTTATATTTTATATATAAAGATATTCAGCAGACAGTATAATAAGGCAGCCAGCAGGTATATTGTTAAATGATAACACTTTAATCACTATTCATTGTAAAGCGATGTTATCTAAACTTTTTTTTGTCAAATGAAGGTTACAATGACAATAAAATTGCTTACAAAGTTTATTTTATATATAAAATATAAAATCACAGTGGAATTCCTATCCTGTAGCATAAATAATAGTTTAATTATACATATTATATAAAAAAGATTGATGATTTTTTTTAAATTTTGAAGCAAAACTTTAAAAAAATGAACTTGAAATAATTAAAGGTTAGAAATACTGACAAAAACTTATAATAAACAACGTGCAAAAACATATTCCGTTAAGTTGAGCGAGGAGGTATAATTATTTAACTAAAGGTTCTGTAATTTACGAAATTAAACGATCTCTGATGCTGTATAACGTTTAATAAACATGTTAATTTATTTAAAATATAATTGTTATAGCTTTCCATAGAATTATTACTTTCTAATTAATTAAATTGCTTTATTTGTAATTAATGTAATTATACTTCTGTCATGATGGTGTTCATAAAATCAGTTACTTATTATTTAGTTTGCTTATTCCTATATCTAAAACATAATATCAATAATCTATAGTAAAATTCTTCTCTGTTTCAGACAAATGGATTTCAAAGTGTCTACTAATTTTGTTGTATTTTGTATCAAAATCTATATAGGGAAAAAAATTCTGTGTATTACCATTTTGTGTAACGATTGATCCTGGCTGGGTGACTGGGAGCTAATTATTATTATTTTTTTAATTAAAATTACACACACACACAAAAACTATTTAAAACAACGTTTATTTAAACGGTACCGTGAGCCACGTCTACCTTCAGTAAGAAATTGGTGGGGGTATAATTATAGCCTCCCGACATTTGGTATATAAGCTAGAGAGAACAACTGCTAGTTACCATACAATCTCAAGAGTTATTCACATCAACATGAAGCTTCTGGTAAGTGATAAAGCTTATTATCATTATTATTATAGTTAAATGTGTGCACATTAACGATTAGTATTCACATCTTTTTTTTAAATATGTTTTTTAGCATTTTTTCTAATTAGAGTAACCAATTGTTATATTTATATAATTTTTATATGGTTATATTATAGATATCATAAAAGTACATTTCTGACATTTTTGATAAAAAAAAATAAAAATATCCATAATTGATGAAGATAATTTTCAAGGTGCGATGATGTTGCTTGCTAGGCAGTATTAACAATTACTTTATTAATAATTAATTAATTTATTAATTATATTTTTTCCAAAAAAATCTATGCTTTTTCCCCCCAGAGGTAAATCATTGCTATTTTCTCCCAACAATATAATTTGTTCCCATGGCTTTGAATATTGTAACTTCAATTTATTGGCAAATATACCGTCCACCCTGACTGAAGTTTCCACGTTTTCCTTAGTCATTTGCCAGTTAAGGTACATATACTAAGTTTGTTTTTGATGAGCCCAAGAAACAAACAATTTAGGGTTAAATAAAGGTTGGAAGATTCGAATTAGTACTTAAATAATGGACAACATACAATGAAAAAAATTTATTGCAGAAATGAATAGAGGGTACCAAATTATGCTACTCTGAATTTTTTCAGATTTTTTTGAAACCCGGAACTATTTTTAAATAATTATTGAAAGTCCTGTGATTTCAGTTGGCACCCCTGCAGCCTTAATAAAAAGGATAGAGACTGGACGCCTATTGACGCCTCCAGGGGGCGTGGCCGCACTTTCAATAATTATTTAAAAATAGTTCTGGGTTTCAAAAAAAATCTAAAAGAATTCAGAGTAGCATAATTTGGTACCCTCTATTCATTTCTGCAATAAAAAAATTTCATGTATGTTGTCCATTAGTAAATAAATTTACCTAATGATTATGTAAAAACCTATAACAATAATTTATTAATTCTTCAATCTAATTCTCATTGGTTTCAGATTGTACTCGCCTTCGCAGGACTTTGCTTTGCCGCCAATGATGAGAAATTAAGTGGCTCAATCGGGGACCATAAGGGAGAGTTTGGTATTGAAACACTCGGTGGCCAAGTGCAGACCGACCATCAAGTGCCAGTGGACACCAAACAATTACCACCAAACCCGGTCCTTAAGAACCCCGTTGCTAGAGTTGGCCGAGTTGCCAGTCCCGTAAAAGTCCCCTTGACCGTCGAGAAACCTTACCCCGTCACTGTTGAAAAGCCTTACCCTGTTCAGGTTCCAGTTAAGGTTCCATACAACGTGCCTAAACCTTATTAGTTTAATTTAACCGTTCTCTTTAAAAACACGTCAATGTCACCATAGCCGTTGAAAAGACTGACACATTCATCAATCTCTCAACAGACACCACTTTTCCAGTAAACACAGGGTGTCAATCAAAAATATGTTGAATTGTTTATATTGTAGAATGTTGGTGCAAAGTACTTACCAACAGTCTCAGCACTTGACCAACACTAGACCCACAGTTGTGTTCACTTGATTGTTGTTTCTCCATCACACCATTACAATGATGCTTTGATTTGATCAATAAGTCTACTACACTAATTGTTCTATTTTAAATATTCAATGTTCCTTTATAATTTTGTCATGCTTTCTTTTTTCGTGATTTCAGCTATGGAATTTTCGGGTTTTAAGACTTAATTATGATTGACATGAAAATTTTATAAATATACATAAATAATTAATTATTTCTTAATATTCTATTATAATGAAAGAATAAGATTATTTTTTAGTTATAATATATAAAATCAATTCATTTTGCTATTTTTATAAATTTTAAATAAAATGTGTAATTTTATCAAATAAACTTTTTTAAAACATAAAAATTATAAAAAATGCATTTTTTTTTTCATTATACCAGCAATATATATTTGTGTTTTTATTTTTTTTTATATACTATAAAAAACATTAAAATGACTAGTTTAATGAGTTTCTTTGTAAACGAAATGGTAGAGATAACGCCAAACAGCTGTTCGACGTACTCCCATTTGATTAACATGTAAACCTTAGCAAATTCACAAAATTTCTGCAATTTTTTTGAGAGGCAGATGCAGATATTAGTGCCTAAAAGCCACAGAAAAAGTTTCAAAACAATTTAATGAGCCAATTTTTTTTTAAATTAAGTTCTTACTTTGTCTCTCCATGGGAAAGCCCTATGCTGAAAATTAAAAAAAAAAATTGATTAAAAAAAAATCGGCTCGTTAAATTGTTTTGAATTTTTTTCTATGGCTTTTAGGCACTAATATCTGTCTTTCAAAAAATGTTCAGAATTGTTGTGAATTTGCTAAGGTTTACATGTTAATCAAATGGGAGTACGTCGAACAGCTAACCGGCGTTATCTCTACCTTAAATGTACATGTATTTCATATTAAATATATTGATAAAAAAAAATATGGGAAACCAAAAAGTTTTTGAAGTAAATTTATTTATTGTATTAAAAACAGGATGGTAGAATAGGATGATATTCAAGTTATTATTTAATTGGGAGTTTTACTGATGTGCTGAAAATATAAGTGATTATGTGCCTACCACAACATTTATTTTGTGTAAGTAAGGGTACCATTGAAACTTTAAATATATATATATGATGTTCATTTAAGGGACGCTATGCAAAGTTCTAATATTCGTTAACATATTATTCACATACCTTCGAGTCCATTCCTCCAGTTCCAACTTTGGACTTGGCCCCGTACTTGATGGTGGTGCCCATGTCCGGAGTGAAGGTGCTGATGAGCCTCGCCCCCTCCTGACTGGGTGGACATGTGTACATGCCATCCACGTCCGACATCAGAATCAGCAGGTCCGCCTGGACCTCGGCGGCTAGACGAGCGGCCAAGCTGTCGTTGTCCTTGATGCGAATTGCCTGCAAATACGTACTTCTGTTAGTATGTTTTGTCGTGGATGTTCGGCGGCCAATGAGGAGAGTTGTTACAAAATTTCTACCAATGATTGAGGATGTTATTAAAAATATGTTCTTATTAAATGAGATGGACAGGAGGAAATTTTAAACATTGATCCGTTTAGGAGTTAAAACTCTCTAGGTATTTTAACTTTTTAACTTTGTTTATTGAATGAAAAAAAGTACAGCTATATCTATAAATGGGTGACTCGAAAAAGGATACACCGTTTACAAAAGTGTTGTTACTCATAACAAGATAAATATAACAATATTAATATAAAATTAATTATTAAAATACAGCGCATGCTTTTAGTGAAAAGTAGCATAAATATTAAATATTGTATTATTTATTTTTATTTTTTATATGTGGCTAAAATATTTTAACTACATCTTAAGTTTGCTAATGGATGAATCAAGCACATTTAATATTTTTAATATATTTTCTAATTAAATTTTAATTAGTTGAAAAACAATGTAAGCAAATAAGCATATATAAGCCCGGGAATAAATTTAGCAGGCAATAATTGGGGACATTCTTTGCAAGGTACTTTTTTAATATCAGTGTTTATCTAAGCATTGTGTAGGACAATAATTGTTGATAATTTTATTAGCACATTAATCTAATTATCATGATAGCATGAAAAGAACATATCCATATATTTTAGTGATTATAAAGTTATATGTCCACATGATCATAAGAGAGTCGAAATCAAATTGTACGCACTTTATATTTGAATACAATTTAATTAATCTTAAAAAAAGTGGTCTCATAAATATTTTTTTTTGCTAATTAGTAACGAACCTCCTGTATCTCCCGTGTATTTTTTTTTTATTTATGGGGGCATAAATCACCAAAATGTGTCAATTGCCCTAAAATACCAACCAACCAACCTTGTTTTATTTAATCAAAATTCAACTTACAAAGCGTAATAATTAATTAATCTGAACCAGCAACACCATAAACTTATCTTGTGCGTTTTGAGGGCTTATTTAGCCTTGGAGAAGAATTCTTAATATATTATACAGTATAAGTCCATACCAATATAATATATTATTTATATTTGCCTATTTCTGACTGAGGGAACTAGAGGACACATAATTCAGCATAATCGTCGTTTTTTGACGTATAATACGTGATCTCTCGAATTTATATGTGTTATAATGCTTTGATTCGAACCCACAAGTCACAACCTTCTGATGCATTGGGTCAAAAATCTGGTTTTGATTTGGTTACCAATGGATATATGCCTTTTTCAAGTTATCATGACACTATGGTATAAGCAGGCTCGGACTGGCCATAAGAGTTGGTGAGCGATTGCTCAGTAGGTCCCCTCGGCTGGGAGACCCCTACAACGTTAAAAGTAAGCCCCCACAGGGTCAAGTAGGCTCTTGATATGGACCCGTACTCCTGTTTGCTCAGTAGGCCCTTTGAGCTCAGTCCGACCCTGGTATAAGCACATTTAAACTATATTTCTAATAACTAAATATTATACCTACAACACAACATACACAGAACATATATAACAACACCAATACAAAACGCACCTTACATGGGACGATACAAACATTTGAGCTTCCTACCCTTCGTAGACTCGTTCCTCCACCAGGTTCTTCCACTTCATCTGCCTTGGGAGGTGGCGACACTGCATCGTTGGTGTTGATAATCGGAACTATGTTCAGACTGATCAGTTCAGACAACGTGCTGAACAAGTTACGACGTGTCTCTTCGTTACGGAAATCAGCTGTTGTAACCAGGATTTGTGCCAACTTCACGCCGTACTGAGCAAACATGGCGTCGTAGAGTGACATCAGACCGGACTGTCCAACTGCAGCGGCCGCGCGAGGCTCCACCATGGTCGCGGCATCCTGGGAATAGACAAGATTAATTTAAATTGTTGACCATCCTGACTGAGGTTTTCATGGTTTCCTCAGTCACAATCAGGCTGGGATAGATTAGTCGTGGCATCCTGGGAATATACGAGATTATTTGGAGCTTATATCAATTGTCGACCATCCTGAATGAAGTTTCCATAGTTCCCTCATCCACATCAGTCTGGGATAGATATTTAAATAGATCAGAATGGCAACCCTGGTTTGGATAGGAAACAAAAATCCTAAGCAGCTAGGCCAGTTCCACAAAGAGCATTTAGAAGTTGAATTCAGACATGAAAATGAAATGAATCGAAGGAGAGCTATAGGAATAAAGCTAAAAGTAGGACACCAGAGTGTCGTATTTAAAAATTAGTTCCTATTAATTTAAACTTATTACTATAATTGACCTTTTAATTGAGCTAAGTTACTCCCTTTTTTATTTATAGATCAGCATCTGTAAACAATCCTCATAACAATATTACAAAAAACACGTATTCAATACAACTGCATCTTCAATGACCGCGAAGACTCTAGGCCTGTTCGTAAACCCTGCTCGGTGTACACTTTTACACCATTTTCTTACACCAGTGCAGAGGGTGGTGTAGGGAGTGCAGTGCAGATGACGTCACGATTTTTGTTCGTAAACTTGCTCAGAGTTTTTGTTCTATCCTTTGCAGTTTTCATTACAACACAGACCATGCAGCACCATTAATATATATATTCATTTAGGTTTTCGTCGGAAACGCTCGAAATTACTTCGTGTTGGCCAGTGATGTCTTTCGTTAAAAACCGACTACCAATGTCTGAGAACATTATAAACACGACGAAAACCATAATAAATTTGACGGCCAGTATGGTATATAAATGTTTGGTGGATATAGAAACTATGATTATATTGACGTACTTCCCTGGTGTGGTCCTTGGGCGAGAGAGTCTCCCGCATGCTGAGCGACATGAGCAGCTCCTGGGTCAACTTCTGCTTGCCGAACGCCACCGCCCCGCTCGTCACCATCAAACACTCGCGGCCCGCAAGGTGACATTGTGCGACCTGTGAATTAAATATTAACATAGATACGTCCCAAATTTATTTATGTGCTCTGTTATTGTGCGATCTAGAGATGCATAATATATTTCATCTCCTTCATGTTCCCTACCATACAATTACTACGCTTACATGACGGTGTTTAATGCGTATTCGTTGACGACGGATAATGTTATTCTTATGAGGCGTCGTCAACGAATACGCATTAAACACCGTCATGTCAACGTAGTAATTGTTTGTGTTATTTTTTAAGAGATCCGTATTGTTTATTACAATCAGTTGCTACAATAAACATAATAAGTCAAACGTTTGATTAAATTATTTGTTGCTATTTTCATACATTTCCTATGCATCTAAATCTTTTTGTATATACGCTCATTGGAATCTCCCAATTTTATCACCCGTTAAGACAATAACAATGTCGTATTGTAAGCAAACCAAAGACTGCAAAGTTTAATCTCGTAAACACAGGAAGTTTAGTCCAGTTATTCAAATAATGTCTGATGAAAATACTAACAAACAGAACGATTTACGGTACAGTACATAAGAATCTAATCATTGGATTGGTGTAAAATGTAAAATACAGAGAATTAATTATAATTATTTGAGCTTAACTGACTTAAACTGACTCTCATGGGTTAAGTTTACCATGAACGTAAAATATTCCAATTTATGCAAGAAATTAACAATAAATATATTTATAATGTACTATAATTATAATTTAGACAAAAAGAAATATTAAGACTAATTATACACATATGCGTGTATTATATTATTAAAAAACAATGTTTCATAAATATATTATATAATATATAATGTATGAAGTAAAGTAAATATAAAGTATTTAATATTTAAATTGCAAAGAATGTATTTTTGACAATTTCAGCCTTATTTATCTAATGTGCTCTTTTATATAATATCATATTAAAATTCACAAAAGTGCAGGACTTCCATATAATATAGATGGTTGCGCTCGGAGGCTGTGATACAATGGAATTTTGCTCTATATAGTAGCTCTCTAATGCTATTGGAATAGGGCCCACCTTATATAAACATCCTTGGTTTAACGTCAATTACCTGTTCTACAATGGAGGCCAGTCTTCCCAAGGCAAGTCCACATTCGTCCTCCCTGGTGATGACCGCACTTCCAAGTTTCACCACCAGGCGGCGGGCGTACTTGAGTTGACTTCGGTCCTGGAAGTTGGCCTGTCGCTTGCGAGAAGTCTGCGCCGCCCTGATGGCCTCTCCACCTTCCTCCTCGCCCTGTAACTGTGACGTCATTGGTGCTCAGGACCAAAGAGAGGGAGCGCTAGGGAAGGATTGGAACCTCAGGTGTTAAAACAGTTGTTGTATAAATTATATGGGAGATTTATTATTGATAATGACAAGTATAAGTCATGACGTAATGGCGATGGGATGGCAGCAGAAAGGATGTTTATTGTGTGTGGTAATTTTTTTAGATCTGTAGTTGTAATAATTCAAAAAAATTATTTACAAATTTTTATAAAAAATTAGATCTATTTTTTTTTTAACTTAAAATTTATAATTTTTTATTTTATTTAAAACGTTAATTTGTTTTTTGTTTTTAACAATATTGACAAATATTGTTAAATTAAATTAATTTTTTAATGTAGCAAATTTATTTAATATTAAAAGTTACAGAAGAGATATGCGTTTTTTAAATGCTCTTTTCTTGATCTGGATTTGAAATATATTTACGAAGTATTAATAACTTTATAATTTACATTTTTTTTTTGTGAGCATAATCAAGGGCCACGTATATTAAATATTAGCATTATTCCATTATTTCTTCATGCAGGACAAAACGTTGATTATTGGGGTTGTTTCAACACATGAGTATCCATACCCTTCTGTATCTCTGAAATAAATAATAACCCCGTGGACACCGATGATCATTTTTGCCGTCTTTCTGAAACTGTTGAAACATGCAATATTTACGTCACTAGCTGCGTAGAACTTGAAATTGACGTTCTTACGTCGCCGTTCTCCGCTACTGACGTGTTCCGAGTTGTTCTCATCGTACTGAAAGCAGGACGTCACAGCATGCATCTTTTTAAACATATCGTCTACACTTAGAGACAGTCGGAACGTCATTCAGCAATTATGTAAATAAATGTTCACAGATTCTTAATCGTGACATCGTGACCATTTTTTTTAATAATTATTTGATTTATTATTTTAATAATAATACATACATTGGTATTGTTGTTTTTTTAGAAGGATGTACACATATTCTGTGTAATGATGCTGCTTGTCGTGTATTACATCATATTTACCATATTTATCATATACAGTATATGATGTATAAGTAATATGTATTTCGGTAAATAAGAAATAATCAAATAATATAAATAAATCTTTGACTCCGCATTTTCAAGGACAGTGATGTATAGTTAATGTAAAAAATAGTGGAAAACTTTGTGTGTGTGTATGTCAAAATATCCACCTATAGTTCACTTGACATGCTGAACGGCAACGCTGTATATTATTATATGACCAGATGGACTTGGAGAAGTTGGAGAAATCGATTGTGATGCACTCTGATGGTATTGTCCCATATCACAAGGAACTGATGGTGCTCAGTTCATAACACATGCATGGAAAGTGTCTTAAGTTTTTTTTTACCTTTACTGTACAACTCGGTACAGCATAACCTTTGTCTAACCTGCTATATTACAGCTGCAGCTTACATGCAGACCACTAGATATAAAATTATTATTTTATTTATCTCAATTGAACTCTGTTGTAGTAAGGTCCTGATCATTATAGTGACAATATTTTAATCTCAGCAAGATAAATCAGCTGTTATAGAAACTGTTATATGTACAATTCTGATCAGCATGAACGTTACTCCTTCTTTGAGTGAATAGGCGTCGTTTTTCACACAGTCTATGGTAGTGTGGTGAGCCAATTTTTTTAATATGTGTAAACTGCACTATTACCTCACTAAAAATTGCAAATTTGCAACTCCCTGTCTATTAGAGCTGCAGCTCTAGCAAGTGAGGCAAGAGTAACGTTCGTGCTATCCAGAGGTGTACCTACTTACTGAGCATCAGTTAGCTGAGTTGTAATGAAAATAACTTAAAATGTATAATAAAGTTATATTTTTATATGAAAAAAATATTTGTTTGTAAAATAAAAACATTAAAAATATATTTATTTTATAAAAAATAAATATTTTAAACCAAATAATTTTTTATATTCTTTTAAAACATTTTATTTTAATTTATTACCATTTTATGTATGAATTCATTAATATCATTTTTGTATTCAATATAAATAATAATGTATTATTTTATATAAATTATATAGTTTACAATATATTAGTAAAGGCGGCAGTCATTTAATTCTTCAATATTCGAGAAAAAAGAATAAGAAATGTATTGGTAATTTGCTAATTAAATGCTTAAAATCATTATCAATGTAAGTTAAAGAAGACGAGATAGGTTAGTTGATAAATTAAAGAGATGAACATTATGAATTTAACCTTATGATTCATGTAACAAGAAAACGGTTAATCATGAAGCTATAAGAAATTTAATGAAACAGTTACCTGGAAATTATTATTCCTTGCAGAGAACATGGACTGCAGTCTCACGTGGAAATACATGGACTTTCTCAGTCCCGTCAGCCTCCACATTAGAGCCATGGTGACGGTGCAGCTGGACTGGGAGGATTCTATTAATATGCACTGTCACAGGGGTCTCTGTTATTGCTGTATTGTTACACGTATGATGAATAATCTTGTAGCAAAATATTTTTAATTAAATTATTCTGTAATTTTATAATATAAACTCAATTTAAATTCACTCCAAATCCAAACACTTTTTTGTTCTCACTTCTTAATAGTAGATGCTAGAACAATATATACTGAATAAAGATAACATTCATGTTTTAATATGATATGCAGTAAAATCTGGATAAAAATTAATATAGAATTTGGACTATTGCAATCATAGGTCGATGAAAATTTCTAAATAGTGTTATAAGTAATTTAAAATTACACTTACGTAATCCAAATTACTCTATTTACTATAAGGTTTAATTAATTAAAATATATTTACAATATTTATACAATCCAAACTACTCGATTTACTATAGTTGGAATTAATTATAATTACACAAAATATAATCAAGATTAATCAATTTTTTTAGTTTGAATGGACTATAATTACACATGTATAATCCAAATTACTCTATTGATTATTTTGAATTAATTAAAATTTAACTACAATTATACAATCCAAACTACTTCACTTCCTGGTTTTAATTATCAAATCACAATTATACAATCCAACTTACTTGATTTATTATTTTTAATAATTAATTAAAATTACACTTATATAATCCAACGTAGGCGATTTATTATTTGAATTCTTAATTAAAATTGTACTTCTACAATCCAATTTACTCTATTTATTAGTTTAAATATTTAATAATACACTTAAATAATCCAGGTTACTACTAAATCAACACAAATGGCACAGTTTATAATGTAGCACGTTTCTTAAATACCACAGACACATACAACTCTCAGACAATATGATAATGATACTGTCTGTTCTCAGTTCAATTAAATTGTTTTCATCTAGTTTGCGACTCATACACATGCCGTAGTCACGTGGTTCTTGCACCCTGGACCTCGACAATCAGCTGATAAAATTCGTGACGTCACTCTGACCAACATAGATGGACCCGTGTTATCTCAAATTGGTAAAAGTAATGATTGCAAATGTAGTAGTATAGTAGTGTAATTTGTACTGGGACGTTAGCGACAAAGATCATGAAATATATTTTTAGCGAGGTTTTAACGTAATTTACATCAAGTTCGTGTCTTTTTTAAGGTATAGATAACGCCGATCAGCTGTTCGACGTAGTCTCCTTTGATTAACAAGTATACCTTAGCAAATTCATAAAAATTCTGAAATTTTTTTGAAAGACAGATATTAGTGCCTAAAAGCCATAAAAAAAATTTCAAAACAATTTAACGAGCTGATTTTTTTTAATTGTTTTTTTTTTTTTTAATTTTCAGCATAGGGCTTTTCCATGGAGTGACAAACTAAAAACTTAATTAAAAAATAATCGGCTAGTTAAATTGTTTTGGAACTTTTTCAATGGCTTTTAGGCACTAATATCTGCCTCTCAAAAAAATTTCAGAATTTTTGTGAATTTGCTAAGGTTTACATGTAAATCAAAAGGGACAAGACAACGTCGAACAGCTGATCGACGTTATCAATAAAGATACTACAAACGTATTATAAACAGATTTAATGGATTTCATGCAAGAATTAACCAGAAATATAAAAATATAGGTATTTTATACACGCGGGTTTAGAGTCAATGAGTTAGTTAAATATTAACCATTTTCATTGGGAATTAAATCTTATCTAATCTTCCTTCTTTGAATGACATCTATGCCAATCATGATATAATAGACAAATGTTGAGTATATATAATTAAGCAACTCCCAATGGGAAGCTTTGACCTGCCGATTTAGTCGCCATATTCTAACTGGACAATGAAGATCAGCAGATTTTGATACCATTGCGCAACGTTTCTGCGCAGATTTCCCGCTCCAAAATCAGAATACAAGTACTGCGAATTTTTTTAGAGTCTCTTTACTTAAACTGAGCTAAGGTTGCAAATAATATTTTAATAGTGGCAAATGTAAAAGGTTAGTGACAATAACAATACGTGATTTTAAATTCAGAAACAGAACTTGTGTAAAGAATTAACAATTCGCGATCAAAAAATTGTCGTTCTCCAGATAGCTCTGTTGTGAACATGTACTTTTACTTTGATTTTATAACGGAATTTTAAGGTTTTAATTTCTTAACCAGAATATGAATAAATGAAAACAGAATATTTTATGTTGAAAACAATTTTGACAAAACTTAAGATTTTTTTTTATTATTATTTTTACAAATTAAAACATTTTTTACAGAAATTATATTATTCTTTTAACATACAACATATTATATAAAAATGATCTTATTGTATAAGCGATTAAATTAAATGTAAAAATAAAGATTACGAGAGGATGAAAGGAATATTTTAATGAATAATATTATATATTTTAAAAAATAAATATTTATTAAGGATATTTCAAGTGTTCTAATTTTAATGGATAATTGTTGTTGGAAAGTGTGGCGCAGTTCATTAAGTCATCAGATCATCGAAGTCAAGCAACGCCAAAATAATTTGAATATAGGTGACCATTTTCCACAAAAGGAAAAGCACTTTTCAAATCATTGTACTTTTTTATTATTGATTCCTCTGGTATAGGGCAGATTGGATCATTACATTCATTATTACACTTTCGGTCTATTGACCAAAGCTAAAGCGTCCATCCTGGCTGAGATTTTCACGTTTCCCTCAGTCACATGCAGGGAAGCCCACGAAACGCTCTTGTTAATGTTTTGGAAAGTAGTGAGAAATTAATATAGAAGTAATTGTAATTTGATAGTAAAAAAAATAACAATTGAAGATTATTCCACAGGTATTTGTGAGCCCTCATTTCAAAAAAAAGAAATGACTTGGGCACAGGACAGTTTGGATCATTGCACCTTCGGTCTATGTAACTATAACACTGTAATAAATAAATAAATAAATAAATAAATAAATAAATAAATAAATAAATAAATAAATAAATAAATAAATAAATAAATAAATAAATAAATAAATAAATAAATAAATAAATAAATAAATAAATAAATAGAAATAAGAATAAGAATTTAAAAAATAATTAATTGTAAACAATGGTAAAAAAATATACTTACATAATTACTATAAACGTGCCATTAACGAACGTAACCTTGATCAAGGTTGAATTAATTGTTATTTTATTTATGTTGATCTTATTACTTATTACTCTTATCTTATTACTATACACATTGAACTTCGAGTTGTTTTTCTCGTTTTACTCAAGTCACTCAAGATGAAATGAAACAGTATAATTATCATGCAATAACCATGTGGGAAACCAAAACATGAAGATAAGCCCAACACTTATCTTACCATAGACTCTACATACTTATAATGATAACTTTGATATATGGAAGACTGGAGATTGTTATGATGTTATGATTAATCATATCATTTTGCTGTCATTTTGTAGATATTTTCAATTCATTAATAGAATCTTTTATTTTCAAGATTATGAGACTATGTTAATATTTGTGTAGTGTATAATAATTATACCCACAGTTGTTGTTTGATTAAAAAATAGTAATAATAATTATAGAAATTATATATCATTAACATTGTTAAAAGAAATAGTAATTTCCGGAAAGACGTTACATGACTATGACGTCACAGCATCTTTCCTTTCGGGTGTTAGATTTTTAAAAAATTGTATAAACAATACATAACTCAAGATCCTCTATTCAAATATGTTATTAAAAAAGTCCATGAAGTTTGTCCATTGAACTTCTTTGGGCTCTTGCGTTGCTGTAGGGTCACTGAACTGTATTATCAGAGAAAAGTTATATCATATAATAAAGAATAGCTTTCTTTATATTAACCTTTCTCTGGTATTATAGAGTACATACATAATATAATATATAATAAGCGAGGTAAAATTTCAATTATACATAATATATAAGCAATTATTTAACTTTTCCTATAAAAGAAATTCAGCACTTAATATTCGTTGGATACCAATATTTCATGAGAAAATTTAAGCTAGCCACATTTTTTATATATATATATTTTATTAATCACAATTATGTAGATGTAGAGAACCAAGATCATCTGGACCCCTTCCTATATTTTGCAGGAAGTGTGAAACGTTTTTTGCGGCCAAGTATCGCGTATGGTAAAAAAAAAAATTAGATAACAAAGTCTAAGGGGAAAATTAAAAAGGTTACGCTGAATTAACCAGCTTATTCTTTTCTATAATTTATTTAATTGATTATATATTGTAATTTATAACGTTTCAATGCAACAATTGAAATATAAACCAAATGTGATAAGACTGAAAAGATTTAATTTATTATGATCTCTTAATTTTCAACTTTAACAGGATAATAGTAGTCGGTTTGAAGATATGATGAAAATAATATAGATCAAGCATTACTCAAAAAATTACTCTAAAAAAATTAATATTGTGTGGTTTTATATAGAACAAAAAATTATTTAAAAAAAGTTAATATTATATTTTTTTTTGTATTTTGTTTTTAATGATTTATTTCAATAAAAGTGTTAAATAATTTGGCCTAATCAGTATCTTAATTGTAAAATATTTAATATTTTTTAAAATTACTTATAAAATTTTATATAATTTTCTATTACTGAAGTTCTTAATCTATTATATCAAAAAATTTTTGTCAATTTTATAGTATAGATACTTTCGATACACCTATAACATTTCAATCAATAATTATTAATTAAACTGTTCCTGTTGCATTATATTTCTGAAAATGGCAGAAGTAGTGATGTACTGTACGTGTGTGTATCGGATTGTATCCCAGCTTGCTTTATTTTATAACAATGGGAGTTGGGAGTACATAAATTGAATTAAAATCCTCAACAAATTCCCTAAGATTTAAGATGTATTGAAAAAAAAATAAATAATAATAATAGATAAATTACTCGTAAAATAAATGAAACTGCTCGAAGATTAGAAACTTTTAAACTGGTGATCCTATGGATCCTGTATAATTAGAATTTATAGAATAAAAAATGTGCTCTTGTTTATCAATATATAAATTAATTAAAATTAAATTTAATATGAATTAATTTTTTATTCCATATCTTGTTAAAATATACAATATACTCTGAACCTTCTATGATTCTACAGGTTTAATGTATCGTTATCTCAATTATGATAATGATAGTAATTAATAACCTTGATATTACCAGACATGTCTACTGAAGGTATCACATCATAATATCTTATCAGGCAAATTATGTGATTTTATAATATATGTAGCTTTGAAACACGTGCAATAGGTTAATGACAGTCTAATAATAATGGTTGAAACAAACTACTCTTTATAATGATTGTCCTATGAAGTCACCGATAATACTGTCAAATTAATTTAATATTCCTTCCGGAAGTAGCCAGAAAAATAAAGTTTGCAGCTCTTCTGTTTGTAACTTAGTTTTGAAACTGTACAGAGTAGTTTAAGTAGAAGTACTGACCTATGGGTGAAATTTTACCGCTAAAATAAGATCAAAAACTTCTCATTTCTGGCTACTTCCGGAGGGAATGTTATATAAATTTGACTATACTTTGTTCAAAACAAGCAGAAGACACAAGGTATATAATTATCATATGTAAGGTATATATACTAAAAATAAAAAATAAATTTTAGGTAAGAAATTATTTATTCACCTAAATATATTATGTACAAAAATATAAATATGCTAATATAAAATAAAATAGACATGTAAACAATAAAATAATTTGTTAAAATTAAATCTTCAAAAAAATATTTTTAATTACCACTTCCCCCCCCCCCCCCCCCCCCCCCCTGGCAAATCCTGAGAGACATTATTGCGGCCAACAGCCTTCTCACTCTGAAAAAAAAATATTTTAATTGAATGCACTTTTGGTTAAAATAAAGAACATTTCTTTCATAAATGAAACAAAATAACTTTTAGGAATTGGTAACTTTTTGATACAATAAAACCTTATGAAATATTATGTTATAAAGCCTATATTACAAGATACAATTTTAGTTACAATTTTTCCTTGTAAGAAAAATTCAACAAATGGAGATAAAGTTTTCTTGCAAGGAAAAATTGTATACAATAATTAGAAAAATTGTATCGTGTAATACCGGCTTTACGTTTACTTATTTTTATATACTAACAAATTACCATACAATTTTTAAAATATTCAATTAAGACCTTATAATTTATTAATCTTTGATTCACAACATATCGATATGAATCACTACAAAAAGAATCTCTGGCATTGAGACTTCTTACGAAACTTTTATTCGTCCTGGAACATTTGCAGGGACCACAATCGATATCTATAGCTACAATCGATATCTAACTATCGATGTAGCGGCAGTTCTCGTCGACTTAGGGTTTCCTTGCGTCTCCGTCTACATAGCAGACAGGCGAGGACGATCAGAATGATGAGCGCGATCAGGAGGATCACACCAAGCGAGATGGCTGCTATTTCTACCGGAGTCAGACCTGAGAACATGGAGCAAGAACGTTAATAGAGGCTTCAAGTCAGCTGATTTTTCGGTGTTCCCACCATCCTATCTAAACCTATTTAAAAAAAAAAACAAAAAAAAACGTGAATTCGTTTTTTCACTAAGAATAAGATTTTTTAGGGTTCCTTTACGGAACTTTGGTCCAAACTGAAAAATACAGTAGATAATTCAAGACTTTGTTTTTTTACTTGATTTATAACCGAGAAAAGTTAAAAAAAAACACACACTTTGCTTAATTTTCAAGTGCAAGATGGACCTTAGCGACAACAGTTGCGCCAGCACGAGCGCACTCACTTGAAGCCTCTACTGGGAGGACGGATTAATTTTCAAACTGGCCGCTTTTGCCGCCAAGGAGACGCTATGACAAAACCTTGGTACATCACGACACATTTGATCAGTGCATTTCATTGGCTAGCATAATTAACAAAGGTGCCGCTGTCAGAGGTGCCGTTTAAACCGCCAGCACTATATACCCTGTTAAATTTTTGACGTTCACAAACAGACCGCTCGAGCACGTGGCTTATTTTGGTAGATTTTTCTCCAAGGTTGAAAAATATTTTCGAGTATTGAAGTTCCTCAATTCAACATCCTATAGTTCTTATTATACAGTCTTTCTAGACATGGAGGATCGTTGTACACCTAGCGAAATAAGAAGTGTTACCCTGACTGTGAAGTAGTAGTAAACAAAGACATTCAATTTTGGATGACTTACAATTAGTCATGGTAGTCAAAAACACACAAAAAAATGTACTTTTCCTTTCCTCTGTTGCAGAGTACTTGTCACATATAATTTTTTATTTACAGGTTCTTCGTGAAAGTGACCTAGCATTGATAAGGTTCCTCTAGCTTCAAAACCTTCCCGGTCATGGCCCATAGCAATCAATGCCCACTGTATCAGTGGGCATTGTGATCCATCCCAGCATTTTTGCCTACTAGTAACTCAGGGAATTAATTTTAAAGATCACTGCTTCTCAGGGAGCATAAAAACATTGATACCTTCTCCTTACCATAATTTTCATTAATTAACAAACGTATTCATTTAAAATTTATATCAACTTAAATTTTACTATTATGCAACAAAATTTACGTTTTCAGTCTTCTCTCAAAATATCGCGGTAAGAATGAATTAAATTTACGTTTTGTATTAACAGAAAGAATTTTTTATTTATTAATTAAATTTTAAAAATATAAAACACAAAAATTTAAATTTATTAAAATATAAAAATTAATTGCTTTTAAACGTAGTTATTAAAAATATGAAAACTTAAATTAAAAAATAATTTTATTTTACTTTATATTATTACTGACTGAACTGAAATTTTATATTTAAATTAATAAAATAAATAATTTTAAAACACTACTTGAAATATTTATTGTAACTAGTTTATTTCGCATATGAAATATTTCATGTAAACACTAATTTAAATGTCTTATTTTTAACAGAGGAGATCATAAAATTGGGAAAAGAAATCAATTGTACATTCAATCACAATACCAGCACATTACAAGGAAATTAAATTGTCAAAATAACTACCAGCTACTATCTGTTTAAAAAAAGTGTACCTCTGAATAGCATGTAAGTCGCATAAATAGAGGGGCACACCTTTTTGTAATTTTGATCTTTAAATTCCAGCAGCCCTGGACATGCATCCATGCCACTCCACCTACCGTAGACATGTGCCTCGCAGGTTCTGGTGTTTCCCTGAGCGTCCCAGACCCTCAACTGCATGTTTTCTTGACAGCAAGACGCGGCCATCAGAAGGGTGACGGGGGCGCGAGTTCCTGCCGTGTATCGAGGTGTGATCAGGTTACCGGGTGGAGTGGACTCTACCCTGAGAAGACCTGTGGAAGATAGAGGCATGTTAGAACAGTTACTGGACTGTTGTGGCGATGTGTCATCAGGTTGCCAGAGGGATGGGACTCAACCCTGAGGAGACTTGGGTAAATAGGGGCATGTTATAACAAGCACTGGACGAGTCAAGAAATCAGGTTGCTTGGAAAGAATTTGAAACTGAGTAGACTTGGAGAAGATAAGCATGCTGGAAGAGATACTGGATTATGTCACATGAAGTGATTTGCATGCAGAAATAATAGAATTTCTGAGAAGTTGTTTATTTTAAAGATTGAAGAAGAAACGATTGTTTCACACACAAAAAAAAACATCTTTAGAGACGTTTCATTATTTATCATTACGTGCTTTGAATTTAAATCAATATTTTTCTTTATATTATATTATATATATATATATATATATATATATATATATATATATATATTTGTTTTTTTTTTAAATCAAACAGCTGGGTACTTTTACTTACTAATTACTCACTAACTTTGAAACCCCGAACCTTCTAAAACCCTAATAACTTAAGTGTTTCGCGGGCTCTTCCGGAACGGGGGCGGCCATGGCCTTGCAATCCATCCCGGCATTTGCCTGCGACTGAGGGAAACGTGGAAACCTCAGCCAGGATGGACGCTACAGCTTTTGTCAATGAACTGCAATGGAAGTGCAATGGTTCAAAGCCAGTGAAAAAGCGCAACGATTTACCCCTGTGTGGGAAACGTGGTTTTTGTTGAAAATGGTCACCCATCCAACTACTAACCACGCTCGACGTTGCTTGACTTCGGTGATGTGACGAGACCCGGTCAAGCGCACTGCGTTTCATAATACTCTAATTTATATACCAATTAATTGTTAACAATTATTATTATTATTATTATTATTTTTTTCGTTTTTTCGTTTTTTAACAATTAGTATAAGAGTACATAAATATATAAACTTAAATTGTCACAATACGATGTGAATCATTTCAAAAATAATGTTGCGTTTGGCAAGACTTAACATTGTGGCCTGTAATTTTTGATTTACTAAAAGTTAATTAAATAGAATTATTTTTACGAATGATAAATAATTATCATATACAACAAGAAATAAACATTATAAAAATACTTTGAATTAATTTATTTTTTGAACAAATTTTTTGTATAATATGAATTCAAGACATCACCTATATTAATGCTATCCCAAGTTTATTTTTTTAATTTTATTATTTACCTAAAATATTTGAATTTTTAATTTCACAAAGATTCAAAAGTCTGTGCATAAAAAAATACAAATTTTCAGATTGTCCCAAACATTAACTATTATTATTTTCAGGCATCTGATGGATTTTACCTGAGTGATTCTAAAAGTGATTTTTTTTTATATCAGAGCTTTGCGTCACTTGTAGTTGAGTCATAACAATTCTATTGAGGTATTTAATGCCACATCTTGATGCCACCTGATAAACACGCTTTTCCATGGAGCAATGTCATGCGAGGCTTGGCGGGGCGAGAAGAGCGCACTTGCAGTAAAATCGTATGGCAGCCATATTAAGGCGGATTCACATGGCGATTTTTATAATGCGACGCGAATAATGCGCACTTGCTGTAACATTCATTGGCGGCCATATTTGGCGATTAAAAGAAAAAGAGCATCGTAATTAGCGCGATTCCCGGTGAATTCGCCGACGCATAGGATTTCACAGCTTTTACGTCAAAATCGAGTCGCATCGCCGTTGTCGCCATCTGAATCTGCCTTTGTCGAGGAAAAATCGCTTTCCCGCATCGATTTAATCGCGATTTTTCCTCTCCAATATGACCACCATACGGTTTTAGTGCACGCTTTTCTCGTCCCGCCAAACCTCCCGTGGAAAAGCACCTTTATGATGATCGTGGTTTGTACCTGAAAGGTCATCCCTGACGGTGACCTCTGCGTTCCATCCCGCCGAGCCGCAGGCAGTGAGCACCGAGGTGTCCCGACATTGACCCCAGGGCACCGAGAAGCTGCAGTGAGGTGCCCACCCATCGTGGTCCTCCTGTGGACATTGATGATGAGTTAGTTACAGTAAAATTAATTTGAAATTCCTTCCGGAAGTAGTCGGAAGTGTGAAGTTTGCAGCTCTTCTGCCTATAATTCAGTTTTGAAACTTAACACAGTGTTTTGAAGTACAAGTACTGACTTATGTGTGAAATTTAACGCTGAAATACAAATATGAAAACCACCAAAAACCTTATACTTCCGGCTACTTCCAGCAGGAATATTATATAAATTTGACTGTAATTACAGGTCCCTGTAGTGTGTGTCCGACACGAGTTTATTTGTATCCTGGGCCTGACGAGATTCTTTCTCGGGATGTAAGGTGAAGGTAATTGGAAAAAGTCTTCCATGCGGAAGGACGATTGTAAAGGTGACAAACAGACGTAATGGCTACTTTCCAGTCCGTCACCGAGAGGGCGAGTGAAAAATGAAACGATTATAGGATTGTACTGATGCCTGGAGAGATGTTTTTTAGAAGGAAATAAAGGAAATAATGGACCTAAAAGGAAGGTATTGATTTGAAGTATTGAATATAAGATTAAAGGAAGACAGAAAAGATTTCAGGAGCGGCTCACAGGGAAAATGATGTAACAGATTCGAGCACGCCTTGAGGAATCCCCTCCTGGGTAGAGGGGAGAGGTTGATCAGCTGAGAGGGAGGGGGGGGATTTTGTACTTTTCAATTGTACTGTACTTTTGTGCTATATACTTAACAATTGGTGCAATTTTGTGTTATGTATTCAGGCCGGGGCATTCACAAAGCTACTTAGCTCCACTTTAGCCTCGTTTTTTTACCCGAGTTAAATAGATTACTAAACCAGGGGTTAAACATAATACAAAAAATGTGGGCTAAATCATTGATATCTGTTTAACATTGCTTATATAGCATTGATTTAGCCTAAATTTTTTTAGCATTATGTTTAGCCCCATGTTTATAATATTCGATTTAACCCGGGTTAAAAAACGAGACTAAAGGGGGACTAACGTTGTTTGTGAATACCCTTCATACTGGCGTTGGGGAAAATAATTTTATTTAAACTATACTCGAATGCAAAAAGTATTAATTTTTTACTTATTATTGTGATGGTTTATATTTTATATTATAGTTACATTTCAAATAGTATAGAAGAGAGAAGAGCGATAAGCAAACTACATCCAATTAAATAAATTAACATGGCAAGAGACTTAGGACTTAATAAGTTACATGGATATGGAAAATAATGATCCGGAGTTCATGCAACACATCAGAAAATAATTAGAATGTGAAGTATGTACTATTTAATCAGAATTTTCAATTTCTATAATCAAGTTTCTATCTGCTCAAATTTTATTGAATTATTTTGATTAATAAAAACAATTTAAAATTACTTTAACGTTAACACTTGAAAAGTTAGTTATATGAATATTTTCCTAACTATTAACCATATACTATAGGGCATTATATTACATGCATAGAAGAGCCAGTTATGTCTTTGATATCTCCATATTATATAAATGGTTGGAATATAATACACTATAAAATCAATAATAAAATCAACTCACTTTATCGTTTGTAATTCGCACCAGGGCTGACCTTGAGACCACACTGCCATCTGCACTTTGACCTCCCAAGGTCACAGTGTTCACCAACCCCTCAGATCCATCCCTGGTCGGGTATAGTTCCACGGACACCCGCGACACTCCACGTGGCGGCACCATTACTCTATGAACAATCAGGACCGTTCAATAGTTTCCACAAATAAAATAATTACATGTACGTACTAATAAACCTTGATAAATGAGACTTTACACAATATATATTGCTAAAAGTATAAAGAGATTAATATATCGCTGTATTACTGTTATGTCCTTATATTACTTATATAGAACTATAATTCCTAAGCTAAGCGGGCTTGATGTCCATATTATACATAAAATTTCATCATGTAAATAACGTTATTTTTATGTGTATGTCGGACGTTTGTCTCCTGGCGCTCTAAAAATGGAGAACATTACGTTTTATTGTGATTAAATTTATTAGAAAAATGTTGATTTTTATGTAACAAATAAGAAAATTAAATTTAGAAGAGAACTGTCACCTCAGTTTTCTCATTTAATTTTTCTCCAATGGGTAGCAATTTTTTTAAAAATTTTGAACATTTTCAAGATGGCTGCCGTGAAGCCCAAGATCATCATGGGCTGCTCTCAGATTGATACCTTCAAAGTTGATTAGCAAAAAAGAATATTGAGTTGGCCCTATAGCGGTAGTTTGCAATACAAAGCTTGAGGTTTTTGCTAATTCATTCCGAAAGAAAAATATACCAATCTCGAACAGGATTTTGAGCTATGAGTACTTTTCTGCAAAAATTCCACGAAAAATATCAGTTTTACATTTTATCAAATGGGGAGCAAAAGCTTGATTATCTCAAAATATTATTGCGTTACCCCCCATGAATTTTATTTGATAATTCTAATTGGCTAAAGGGGGACATTGCAGCTGGTAAAAATTTCAGGTGTAGTTATCGAAAGAATTTGTAATGTTCCATCTACTTAAAAACATTAAAAAGTATATTGCCAATGCATCCTCGTTTAGAAAATTGCATTTGTTTTTATGTTAATACATAAAAAAAAAAAAATCTGATCTGGTTAATTAATACGCACGAATTGAGTATAAGAATACTGTCCAGATCACGATTACGTCGCAGCTGCTAAGGAAGTTTTTATATTCCACAATTATTTCAGAAGCAATAATCATTAAATTAATGTAGGTTGACACGGATATATATATCCTATAATAATTGTAATTTAAAAAAAAAAAGTATTACTGTATTATAAATACTTTTAAAATTTTGAGTTAAAATTTTACTTTAATATATTATTATTTTAAGTTAAAAAATATAAATTAAAAATTGTTTAAAAAATTTCACACTTTAAAAATATCTTACTGTAAAATATATTTATTATTTTTAATTATATTTAAATGTATTATATATTACACGTTAATGTAAAATTATATAAATAAAAAAGAAGCTTTGATATGTTAAATTTGGTTTTAAAATAAATTAAATCTCTGTAAACTCGGAAACTCCCTACTCCGGTGCAGCCAATTATGTCCTGTACTAAGAAATATGACAATCTTTTTATGTGAACTAAATGAAATTGAAATATTTACTATAAGTAAGACTTAACGGGCAAAAAACGATGAAAGAAAAAATAAATGTTTATATTTTGAATAAGTTGAATAAATTTAAGGCGAGTTAATGTGTTTTGAAAAAAGAATTGTTTTTCATTCGTGCTTTCATAGAAAAAAAAAAATGCGTGATGATCGTGAGCACGTGTCCTCTAACATGCTGTACAAATCATTATTTGATATTTCAAAATCATCCTTAATTTCGAATTCTTACTTGGGTTTAGGCGTTCCATGAGTAGCCAATAAAAACTGCATTTTATTTTTTAGTACAGAGCATCTATTACAAAAATAAATATTGCAAATTCTGTTTTTTATTTTAAATTTTCCAAATTAGTTTCCCCATAACTCACCTAGGCGGCAGCACTGAACGAACCAGTCCCAGGGTATCGGCCGCACTCAGTGCTACAGGTTGCGGTGAGTCCCTCAGGTTCATGACCTCGTAATTCAACCTGGCAGACTCTCCAGGTCGCACGGTCAGTCTTGACCCTGGGGCGAGCTCCAAGGTCATTGAACTCCATCCTCCATGACCTGGACCTCCTGGGCCACCTGGGCCAGGGTACTGAGGAGGACCTGGAGGGTAGATGATCCCGTGGCGCTCTGTAACAAGAATACCTGAGTTGAAATAATTTTCATCTTTTATTCATCTCTTATCTTTTTATCTTTTCCCCCCTCGCCCCCATTTTGCAACATTTTCAAGAAAAAAACGAGAGAAAAAGACAATACAACTATTCGCTCCCCATATTGGGAATGAAATGTTGAACATTTGCCCCTTCATTTCATCTTCATTTTGAGCGGGGACGAAATAGATTTTTTTTCTTTCTTTTTTTAGGTAAGAATACAATATTAGGTTTTGATTGTAAGGAACATGTGGTCTTTTGTCCCTTATGTGCTGCAATTTATTCTCTAATCTAATTTGGGCCTGGTTATTTAAATTAACATATGACGAATTTTATACAGCTATTATTATAAACCTGATACAGCTGAGTTCTAATATATCGCACCTTTTGAATTCATTGGTTTAATTAATCATTATATATTGTTGCAAGCATTGAGTTTAATTTGAAGAAAATAAAATAAAAATATTCGCTAAGCATTTAAAATTGTTTAATAAAATTAAAATTATGCAAATTTAAATTTATTTCAATATATTTATTCCAAAAATACAAATAATTATTTAATTTTTGTAAAAAAATTTATTGTTGAATTAAATTGTAATATTAACAATTTTTTATTTTTCAACTTTCGTTTTTCAAAATACTCAACTTGCTATAAGTATAATTCAGCAAAATAATACTATCACAGAAAAAGAGACAAAATATAAAATTTAAAATAAAAATGACACAACTGAACGTAGATTTAAGATTTATAAAACGACGAGTTCATGTAAATATAAAATTTATTTTAAACGACTGCCATTAACGCTGTGATAATTAAAGTAGGTGTGACAAAGTCATTAGCATTATCACCTCTGTGACATCACTTCCGCTTTCATTTTCACTGTCAAGGTCGCGACCAGCTGTTTTATATCAACCAAAAAGACAGCGCATGAAAATCAAACAAATTTAATTACTTTATGAAAGAACGCTTGACGTGAATAACGAAGTCTTTCTGCGTAAATTTTGTGTACATTGTGTATGATCAAACTTGGAACAATCTGCATCACATTTTTATTACTTATAATAAAGAACCTAAAAGGAGACTGAAACGCCAAGTAGAAATATAAACTGCGATACTCTTGGAACGTTATCCTACTTAATTAGGTCTATCAATTATTTTAAGACATCCCAAAATATGCAAATTAAATTACGGAAGTAAAGAGTTCCAATTACAGAATTTTATTAAAATTGGTATTGCCATTCAGGCTATTCAGAAAAGTTCGTAAATTGTGGTGACTGGACATTTTTGTATATGGGATATCGGATATCCTTATTCACGTCACCCTTGGGTTGTTGTACCAATTTTTATTTCGGTAGCAACGCTCAGTAAAATACTATTACTACTTTAAGTGTGTACCCCGTGTAAATTAAACTTCCCTTGATATATGACGTCATCTATTGGTTTGGGAATTCTTCAGAAACTCTGAACTACGTATAATATTGTCTTTTAGATAATTATATTGATTCTTGTTTTGACAAGTAATGATGTTTACTTAGGCGAAAGTACTTTAAATGTGATAAGATCCTAGCTTAGAGAATAACATCATTAACATGTGACATGGAAGTGCTTTTATTAAAATAAAAGGGACTGATTATTAAACAATTCTAATACATTTTATTTTCAAACTAAAAATTGCAATTTACAATCAATCTCATTGCTTGAATTTAAGTATTATATTATTATTATTATAACTTAACGATTGACCTCAGTTGCAAACCGGAAACGGGAAATTTCTGTCGAACGGAATCGAATGAAATAAATTTTAAAAAATCGAGGAAGCTGTAAAACTTAATCACTTATGGTTTGAGCAAATTCAAGGGGGCGGTTTTCTTATTTTACAACAGCTCCATTTCCGATTTCTGTAGTCTGTACATAAGGCCAATGTTAAACTTCTGCCTCAGTTTTCTCAAAACTGGTCGAACAGATCCACTTCAAAAAAATTAAGCAACCTTATTGTGGCGAGCTTAAAGAATCGACCTGCAAGTCTCATTAGAATCAAGGTGGCCGTTTCCGAGATCCAAATCAACTGAGGTCAATCCTTAATTATATAGCGTTAAGAAATATAGTTTGTATTTATTGCTAATATGGAACACGTTGAATGGACAACATACATGAAAAAAATTTATTGCAGAAATGAATAGAGGGTACCAAATTATGCTACTCTGAATTTTTTCAGATTTTTTTGAGACCCGGAATTATTTTTAAATAATTAGTGAAAGTCCTGTGATTTCAGTTGGCACCCCTGCAGTCTTAATAAAAAGGATAGAGACTGGACGCCTATTGACGCCTCCAGGGGGCGTGGCCGCACTTCCAATAATTATTTAAAAATAGTTCTGGGTCTCAAAAAAATCTGAAAGAATTCAGAGTAGCATAATTTGGTACCCTCTATTCATTTCTGCAATAAAAAATTTTCATACATGTATGTTGTCCATTGTATAAAATACTTCACTATATACAATATTTCTGTTGTATAAAATATACACATCAGTGTATTTAAATTATAAAGTTGACAGTTATAAAATAAATTAGATTTACGCTTACCTGTTTCTTCAATAATTGGTGATTTATCATTTTTAGATGTAGATATTATTTTAACTGTTTCTGCGTCCTGAAAAAAAAATATTAAAATTAGTAATACAAAATGTTTACAAGTTATAGTTGCAATTTTTTTTTATAATATTTTAATTTTACCTTTTTTTATTTTTAATAAATTATTAAATATATCATTTTTGCAGTTTTAAATATTTTTATTTTATTATTTGTAAAACATATTTTATATAATTATGAGATTTTGCGTTGAATTAAAACTGTAGTTTTTGTTTCCTTATTGAATAAATATTAATCAGTTGATACAAATGTTAGTGCTTGGCAAAATTTTCAGTAAGTGAATATAGGTTGCCTGTCGTAACGTCTTGTGACCAAGTCTTTGGTTCTCATAATAATCATACAACGCCCTGAATATATTTTTTATTTTTATTGAAAATTTCTGGAGACACCACTAAAAAATTTGTATTATGGAGCGATGTCGCGCGAGGCTTGGCGGGGCGAGAAAAGCGCAGTTGCAGTAAAATCATATGGCAGTCATATTGGAGAGGAAAAATCAGTTACTTAATTAATCACGTCGTGATTTTTCCTCGCCAATATGGCCGCCATACGGTTTCACTGCAAGTGCGCTTTTCTCGCCCCGCCAAGCCTCGCGCGACATCGCTCCATGGAAAAGCACCTTAAAACTAGTTTTAATGTACGAAAAGGTAAATCAAAACTGACCTGTACTTGAGGCGCGAATCTGACAGGTTGTCCATCAAACTTTCTCTGCGCAGCGACACAAACCACGACCGCCGCGAGTAACATGACAACGTGACTTGACATGACAGGAGACTGAGGCTGGGAGGCGTGGTCGACCTGTTATGTCCTCTCGTGTCCGGATATTGACTAAAGTCACCCGCCCTCAGGTGTCGTAAGGTAAATATGATAGTGGCATTTATCATAACTAGTGTAATCTTTGTTTTAAAAGAAAGTTGGGTATTTTAGATTGTAATTGTTACAGATTTAATTTTATGAATTATTTTTTCATGCGTGTCTATATATTGTCCCTAGTCCGCAATAAAGAGTTTTCTGCTATATCATGTGAGCACAATTATGTCCTGTAAATCGGTATAAAATAAAAGGTCATAATGAAGATAGCTCAAATAATTAAATTTTAATTTAAAATAAAGAAAGTACAACGAAGTAAGGTACGTTGTCCGATGATTTGATGACTTGAGAGTCATGTAATTGAGAGGCATGCAATGATTTTAATTGGTCCATAAAAAATTAATGAAGGCTCCAAAATATTCAAAAAATATTTTTTTCATCATGATCTTTCCAATTTTTGCATTTAAAAATATCATATGGGTTGTCCATTATACACTCGCCGGAAATAGCAGATAGCTCATTATTTCAAAAAAATCGTGGTAAGCACTCTAAGCAGATAGTTCATTATTGTGGACGAGTCTTCAATATTGACATTTATAGATAACATCTAAAATTGAAAATACACGCTGTACAGTTTGATTTGTGTTCAAGAATTGCTCCATTCCCATGGAATTAAAATATATATATATATATATATATATATATATATATATATATATATATATATATATATATGATTTAATTAATATAGAAGCTAGAAGCTTTTTTTTTCCATTGTTATATTTTTTCATCTGAATTCTTATTTTATTTCAAACAGCTCATGTTAGGGTGTTGTTAATATATTACACATTACTTGTAACATTTGTACATTGATGCTCCTGCACATGCACTTGTCATATGTAATTTTGTGATTATCATCATCAGATAGCTTGATGGAGCATGTAATAATATTTATAATTAATAACAGAAAATAAAATCTTTTTATTAGCACAAAAGAAAATATTTTGCAAATTGATTTATAAATTAAAATGTTACAAATTATCATGAACAATAAAGAAATATAAAATTATTATTATTATTGAAATTCATATTAAAGCATTTATTTTTAAACTATGATTCTCAAAGGGAAAAAGATGAAAATTTTATTATAAATACACAACAATAATTAAGATAATATACAAGTATACAGCACGAAAAGTAAAAGAGCATTAATTGGAACAACATATTTTTCACACAATAAATTTAATGACAAAAAATAGTATTATAAAAAGTAATAATTTCTATCAATTCAGCAAGACTTTTATTTTAGCTTATGTTATACATGTGAAGAAATATTTTATATTTCTGGTGATTTAATCGTCAATTCACATGGTGCGCTCGTTCATCCTCATGCATAACAATAATTAAAAATTAATTATCATGAAAAGTCTCAAAATGCATATCATTAATAAAGACGTAAGCGTAAGCAGTATAAAAGTATCGATTAATGATATTTATTATTAAGTGAACCATCGCTAAGAAAGACAATAATAATAATTAACATTATCCGTCATCAACGAATCCGTATTAAACACTATCATATTGAACGTCGTTATTCTAAAAATTGTTAAAACGATCTCCAAATATGTGAAAATATGGGGCACTGCAGTATCTCAGAATGACGACACTGCAAGAAACGGAAAGTTTGATTCACTTTCTGTCAACTTCCGTTTTGAGATGATGACACCGCGACTGAGATTAGATTTTCTAACCTGTGACATTTGATAATAAGACAAACATTAGTATTGTCAGAGATAATTTCATGACGTCATTAACGTCCGACGATTATGTTGGTGATGTTAGTCACATTTTTCAATGAACAAAAAAAAAATAAAATATTTAGTATTTTAAATTGAAAAATTTCACATTCATAATACTTTTTATTGAAAATAATTTACTTGCAATTGCGTCTTTTAATTTATAATGTAAATAATTAATTTTAACAAATTAATTTTGCTCAAATTTTGCAAAACTTCACGCCTCAAAAACATCTGAAAAAAATCAGGATTATAGCACAACTTTGCACCCTCTATCCATTTCTGCAATAAAAAAAATTGAGGTCGATACTCCATTCATGTTGTTGTACAACCAGTTGTTCGAATAAATTAAATAATTAAATAAAATAAAATTTATAATTCGAGCCGAAAACAAATCAAATACATAATTATATTATATAGTATTTGTTTTAAAGTCTTATATATATGAGATATTTAATAAATAATGACGTCCGCTCTATTGCAAGTGTTTACTTTTTTTTAAAAATATTTGTTTATTAATTTTAAACTAGTAAAGCAATATCAGCAATATACGGTAGATTTTAGTCTTAATTAGCTGATCATGCAATGCAATTAATATAATATATCCTAATAATAACGAATTAACCAGGTATACTTTTATGCACTGATTCAACTGCATATAAAACATAATATAAACAAAGAATTAAGATTCTCTGATATAAATTTAGGGTGTAATTATATACGAAATTTAATTATTGCATTTTGCTATATAATTATATTTATATTAGAATATTATATTATTATTAAGGTATATGTTTTATGTTCTTAAACCCAGTTTTTATTTATTTTTTTTTATTTGATTTATTTTCTTTCTTTATTTATATATATATATATATATATATATATATATATATATATATATATATATATATATATATATATATATATATATATATATATATATATATATATATAATATATATATATATATATATATATATATATATATATATATATATATATATATATATTTTACTCACGTTTTCTTTATAGTCAATTTTCTGACCAAAAGACACGGACGTCTTTGACAATCTGATAATTGTAAAAGTCTCTGGTCTTTCAAAATCAATGAAAATCGACAATCTTTGGTTCAAAACAATCCCGCAAAATATTTATTATTCTGCCTTTGCGGCCTTTGCTTGCCATCTATTGACAAAATTTTAAACTATTTGTAATTTTTTGTTTGTGTGTTCTGCCATCTATCGGAAAAAATTGTTACTACTTGATAAAAACGCCGACATTGTTTGTGCGTCTCTTTTTACACAGGAAATAATAGTGAAATACATAGGAATCCACATAATTAGCACGTTCAGCTTGGTGTAACCGAGCCGGTAAAGTATAAACTTTTTTTATTTTATCATGTATCATCATTTATAAGTCTTGCATATAAAAAAATATCAACTTTTTAAAACACAGCAAAGTGGGGGGTCCATTTCCTTGTTCGGCCATTTCCTGTAATATTTTAGATTTTAAAATATTGATAATAAAAATGTAAGTATTTACTTCATGCTCGGTCTAATCAGACATTCCGGTCCAGTAGACATATTTATACATTTGATAGGAAAGTGACACGTACTTAGTTTGCCTCGTGTCAACTTTATGTTATTTGAGTCAGTTGTTTTGCAGGACACATGCAAAAAGTTTTTCTTACCGGTAGTGTTGCAAGATGAGTAATTTAAGGACTTGGTTTAGGCCTACTGGTAGACCTATGAGAGGAAGATTTAATACTTTACGTAGACCTACCGGTAGAATTTACCGGCATGGAGGTATCGGTAGACCTGGTATGAATAGGACTTGGCCACCAACGTATTTTACTGGTTTGTATGCCTGTTCCTCGACTTAACAAAATTGATTTTTATGAAACTGAAGATATGATAAATATGATGTAATGATGGATTAAAGGTATATGTATGGTACATATGCATACATAATATATCATACATTACATATCTAGGATGTTGTGGCAAATCGGACTGACAACAAATGTCACAAAACCTTGTTGTCTTGCATAAGAATTCCCAGGTGTAAAATTATTACTGTTAACTAGGGTTCGCAACATTCACTGTCTGTTTTTCTTCTTCTAGGATAGTTTTTTTTTTATTCTTTATTCCTTCAATTGAAATACAATGTTGGACGTTCACCACGGTCACATTCAAGTAATTTTGGGATTTTTTGTTCTCGTTTTCTTTGTAAAATAGCTGGCTTATTGTTTATTAGTTACTTAACAGATTTTCCTGTGCTTTTTTTTTTAGAAAACAATACGATAAATAAAATGGACAACCTGCATGAAAAAATTTTATTTCAGAAATGAAATGGTACCAAATTAAGATACTGTACTCTAAAATTTTCAGATTTTATTGAGTCTCGGAACTATTTTTAAATAATTATTGAAAGTTCTGTAAGTTAAGTTAGCACCTCTGAATCCTTAATACTGTACAAAAAATAGGGCCTAGACGCCTATTGACGCCTCCAGGGGGCGTGGCTGCACTTTCAATAATTATTTAAAAATAGTTTTGGAGCTTAAAAAAATCTGAAAAAATTCACAGTAGTATAATTTGGTACCCTCTATTCATTTCTGCAATAAAAAATATTTTTTCAGGTTGTCCATTGTAATTTACTCTTCATCAGTAACAAAGGTCAACCCTCATCATGAGTGCCAACTCATCATCCCAATTATCTTGGCTATACAAGCATTGTTGCTTCCTCTAGATTTTCAAATTAGATTTGGTGTACCAACTTTTCTCAGTGCCTCACGTTGTCAACTTGTGCCCGCAGGTCTGTCGAGTGGTGGTATGAACGGAGGTCCTCCGGACGGCCCGATGGACGACATGGATAACAACGACCTTGACTTTGACAAGGACGACGGAGACGACGGTCCCTTCAGAGGAAACATGGGAGGGGGAGGGGGAGGGAGGGGAGGCCGCGGAGGGGGCATGTTCAGGTGAGACATCTGATGGTGAAATTTGGAACTTTCGTAGTCAAAAGTAAAGTGTTTATTTTATTTCTGCATGCTTTTATCTAGAGTCCAGCTATGAGTTTGAAACATTGTAAGCATATTTTCAAGCATAATTATATTGCAGTATTTACAAAAAAAGTGTAAATTTGGTCTGTCTCTGTACAGTGAGTGCATTATATTCCAATTTTTGTCTGTATAGTTAAACGTAGCTTTTTCTTATTTTTTTATTTTTTAACTGGCATAATTTATGTACATTTATAACTGTATTATTTTATCTTTTTATATCTTGCTTTAGCAAAAAACAAAAACACTAAAAATAAATAATTTGGAGTTGTTTTGTACTCTATCCTTTCTTCATAATTCATCCCTCTTTTTTATGTTAAAATTACAGTTTGATTGTTTTTTACACAAGAAAATTACAGTTTTATCTTCATTGTCCAATTGTACAAGAGATTTTACTTCTAAAGTTGAATAAAAAAATTGGAAAGTGTTCTCATTCAATATTAGTATCCCTTGAATTTAAAAAATTCAGAAGCTTTATTCAACATTTTTATTTGTAATATATCGTCAGCATAATTCCAGAAGAGAACTACGTACCGTAAAAACACCCCTAATTCTTATGTCATCTCCACAGAGGGCGTGGAGGTCCCCACGACTTTGGACCTCCTCGAGGACCACCCCCAGGTCACCCCGGGGGCCCACCCCCGAGATTTCGAGGCAGGGGAGGATTTGGACCCCGTGGCCCACCGTTCAGAGGCCCTCCACCACCCCCACCTCACTTTGGGGGTCCGCGAGGACCTCCCAGGGGCTTCAGAGGTGGCCCACCACCCTTCGATCCCAACTGGGGGCCCATGCCACCCCATGGCATGCCCCCACACGGAATGATGGGACCTGGGCCCCCACCAGGAATGGTGAGTAGAACTTTTACTGGTATACTGTGATTTATTAAAGCTAGGAAAATGCAATTTGTACAAGTTTTACTGAAGCAAATCGTCATTTCGCAATATACAGTATATGAAGACCTTGCAATGAAATGGGTTTAAAGGTTATATTCACTACAAGTTTTTATCATGGCTCAAAGTTTTGATGCAATTTCAGGCCATGTGGTATTGTTGCAGTGAAACATGATCCTTTTTACATCAATTCTATTCTGAGATTTCTGAGACAATAAAAAACTCTTAAATTGAATACTTCATTTGTGGATTGATCCCCACAAAACATTTTTTTTTTTTATTTGACATGCTGTGACATGATAATCCTTGCTTTTTCAAAGTTTTAAAACATTGAGCATGGTTACATAAATTAAACATTAACTTACACTATCAATGGGGTCTATAATTTATTCATCTAGAAATTAAAATTATTATTTATTTAGCAACAATTACGATAACCAAGTCACTAAAAACAATAAAGTAAATACGGTAAAAATCGTTATTAAACAACTTGTTATTAGGTGAAACTTGATTTTAAGTAAAGGAGATAGTGGTCCCATAAAAAATAATTAGCATTACCTGGTATAGGAAAAACTCGAAATAAGGTAAACCTAATTTCCTGGGTTCCTTGACTTAACGTACACAATAACAAGTTTTTACTTGTACAACTCCCCCGGTGTATCTAACCAGAGGTTTGTCCACAGCCTCCACACATGATGGGACCTGGAGGACCGATGGGGATGCCTCCCCCTGGACCGTACGGACCACCCCCCGGTATGGGAGGTCCTCCACCAAACCAGCAGAACCAACAGAACAACCAGCCACCCGTGAGTACCTCTGTAATGTGTATGATGGCTTCCAGTCAATGCACTTCTTGGGGGGGTTTCTTTCTACCAAAATCTATAGGAAAAGGGGTCTAAATTATCTTCATTAAAAATTAATACTATTGACTCTTTAAGTCAATTGTTGCAATAATTTCTGTCAGAAAAACTCATTGTTTTTTTTTTACATGATGACTTGTATGGCAAAAAAATTTCTGTTGGAGAACACTTAACCTCAAATAAGTTTTACAATCATGTACTAAGATAATCAAGTACCTAATGTAAAACAAAGGAGGTCTGAGATGCAGTTTTAAAATACCAATTTTACCACAAGAAACATAGACACAGTTTACAGCTGAAAGTAATGTGATTGTGTCTTATGTGCACATTTTTTTTTTTTTTTTTTTTTTTTTTTTTTTTTTTTTTTTTTAAGAACAACAGTTTCTGTTACCTTATTTTTTTTAATGCTGAAAAAAAAGAAGGAAGCAATAATTAACAAGTCTTTAATTTTTTGAATAACTTAACTGACAAGTGAGTTATGTAATAAAATTTACTGTAATCTCTTGTTTTAGTCAGTTTTCCATAAAATTGTTTTTCTTATTAGCAAATCCTGTATCTCTTGATATGCTAGTCTCCAAATAATATTGATTGATATGTTAATTGATTGATTGTTGCAGGCGCTGGCTGGGGTTGACCTGACCGGTGAGATATGGGTGGAGACCAAGTCTGGGGAAGGCAAGTCCTACTTCTACAACGCTCGGTCTAGAGAGACCACTTGGACCAAACCCGAGGGACCCAACGTCAAGATAATAACACAGGATCAGGTGTGTGGAGCTTTATTTAATAATTTTGCCTTCAGAATAATTATATCAATTTATGTCTTTTCTAATATGAGGATTGTATAAAACAAAGTTTTGATGCAAATGTAGATCTTATGTTCATGTTACATAAGGTCTATAATTGCATAAAAAAATTGTGGAATTCTCAACACTTTTATTTTGAGAAGATGATATGTCTCTGCAAAGGTGCTACTACACTAGCCGTCAAATTTAATTTGGTCGTGTTTGTAACGCTCTCAGTAATTGGCTTGTAACGAACAACATCACATGGTCATGCACGATCCTTTCTGGAACTTATAATCCTGTGAAGAGTCTGAAGCGTTTGGAAGCCAATCTTATAGTCCTGTCTTTTGAAGTCACCAGATGGAATATATTGAAACTACTGCAACGTACTGTTCAGCATATTTGTGCTAAGTTTCAAAAGTCACCAAAATTTGTCTATTTCCTCAGGTTGAGGCGATGGCTCAAGCTGCCCAGGCTGGTGGTCCCTCAGGACCAAACAACGGTGCCATGGCCTCCCCCGGTGGGAATGTGGCACCAGGAAACACTTCTACCGCGGCACAGGCTGCTGTGGCACAAGCCCAGGCAGCCACGCAGAAGGGAGGGGATGGAGAGAGGGGAGGGGATGGGGAGAGAGGAGGAGACCAACCCCCGGGTGAGTTGAACAATTAAACAGTCTATGGTTGCATCTCAAAGCATAATATTTTGTCCTCTCTACCTTCCTTTGTCCCCTGATGGACAACATACATGAAATTTTCTTATTGCAGAAATGAATAGAGGGCACCAAATTATGCCACTCTGATTTTTTTTCAGATTTTTTTGAGACCCGGAACTATTTTTAAATAATCAATGAAAGTTTTCTAAGTTAAGTTGGCACCCCTGAATCCTTAATAAAAAGGATAGACATGAGTTGCCTATTGACTGACGCCTCCAGGGGGCGTGGCCGCACTTTCAATAATTACTTAAAAATAGTTCTGGGTTTCAAAATAATCTGAAAAAATTCAGAGTAGCATAATTCGGTACCCTCTATTCATTTCTACAATAAAAAAATTTCATGTATGTTGTCCATAAATAACTGAAATTGTAATATGCACACTACTGCATTGTAACCATTATTGAAGTGGAGGGAACAGCTTGAGTGGGGCCCCTAGAAAAGATTCAAAATTAATTGGGATGCTACTTATTTGTGACTTTTATTTTTTTATAAATATGGGTATAAAATCTGAGCATTCTGAGCTATGTGAGGTCCATTTTTTTGTTTGTTTTGGTTTTTACATTTTTTTTAATTACTTTTACCCTAAAACCAAACTACAGTATTTACCTTTATGCTATTTTCCTTACCCATATCTCTTTCCCCCCCTCCCCCCCCCCCTCAATCAACATAAACATTACTAAATGGAATTTTTCTGCTTTTATCGACTAACATTAAATTTAAAGTTTATGTATTTGTTAAAAATGTGGTTCCCCTGGCTTTGGACCATTGCACTTCCGGTTCATTGACAAAAGCTGTAACGTCCATCCTGGCTGAGGTTTCCACGTTTCCCTCAGCCGCAGGCAAATGCCGGGATGGATTTGCAAGGCTGTGGCCGCCCCCGTTCCGGAAGAGCCCGCGAAACGCTCAAGTTAGGGTTTCGGAAGGTTCGGGGTTTCAAAGTAGTATATATGTAATTAGTAAATAGAAGTACCCAATAGGGTTTGATTAAAAAAATTAAAAAAAAGGTGACTAACCTTTAATCATCTGTTCAGGAGGAGGAGGGATGCCCAACACGATGCAGCCACCCCCTGGAATGATGCCGCCCCACGGTATGCCTCCATTTGGAGGTCCCCCACCCTTTGGAGGACCACCGCCCTTCGGCATGCCGCCACCAGGACACGGGGGAGGTAAGACAAACTTCTATGTTCAGTCCAAATTGGGGGACTTCTTCCTACTGTTCACACTTCCTTTCGTGTCACATTCTTAAAAACAATCCATGTTTCCAAATTTCAACACTAGACGTCTATGTATGTCAATAATTATTTAACAAAATATAGTCAACATGATAAAAAGTAGTTTACATAATACGTATGAGACATGCTTAATTAGAGAACTCACCCAGTATTACAGTAACTTCTTAATGCATATCACGGTACTTAATTATGCCATAGTAAGACAGCTGTTGAGCATAAATTGCTTTATTAGTTGTTCTTATTAAATCAAAGCTTTGAGAAGATTCTTCATTAATGACAGCAAGATCAAAATCAACAAAATCTTGGTCTTTGTTAAGGGCATAATCAGTGGGAAGATTAGAACGAACTTAATTTGCAGCCGCATGTATCCAACTTTGTCATTTGATGTTTGCAGGTTTTCCAGGAGGTCCTGGGGGCTACCCTGGCGGAGGCTACCCTGGTATGCAGGGTAACTGGGGGATGCCACCCCACATGGGGGGACCTCACCAAGCCAGCACGCCACAAATACCTGGCGAGGACCCTGAACCAGTCGTGGTGAGATAAAGTTTTCTTTTTAATTATGTTGGTGCATGTGGTATTAATTAATTTATTATTATTATTATTATTATTTTTTTCAAACAACTGCTTGTGATAAAGACCAAAAAAACAAACATATATATTACAATGTAATAGACTGTGTAATAATCTTCAAGACTGAAACTTTAACCAGTCAATTCTGGTGCTGGAACATGTACACTTTATCTCTTGTAATTTCTATTTATTTATAATTGATTGTATTTTTTTCACTTTTTTCCTTATGGAAGATTTTTAGCAATTATTGTTAGATGCATACCTGTACTGTATTAGATTTGAAGTATTTTATTTATATATTCACATGGCAGTGTTCAATATTGATTCAATGATGACGCCTCATAACGATAACATTTTATGACATAGTAATAACTCACTATTAAACATTGTCTTGTGAATGTAGTGAATGACATGTACTGTACTCTAGTGACATACAGTAAAACCACATAATTCATAGCTTTATTTTGTCAGGGAATATTAAAAGTCTTTGTTTCTGTAATTTATGTGTTTAAATATTTCTCTTGCACGTTCTTTTCACAAAAAATCTAACATTTTCTATTGCTTTACTAACTTTTCTTGTGGTGGCAGCTATGATGATGTATATTTTTCGTCTCCTATTTCTTATGAGGACACAATTTTCTGAGACTGCCTGACCGTCTTTAAAGTGACGTAAATAGAGCCTATTTATTTGCTGATTCAAACGGTTTACTCACATACTCTGCTTCTTAGCCCTAATCACAATTGATATCAACCTCAAAATTTTCTATTGCAGAAATGAACAAATGAAATGCCTGCAAAGTTATACTACCCTGATTTTTTTTAAAAGATTTTTAGCGATCCGAAAATTATTTTTAAATTTTAATTATTGAAAGTTCATTTTTTTTTCTGTGGCAGCAAAGTCTTATCCTTTTATTAATAAATGCTATCTTGTGACATCATAAATTGCACTTTCATATTTTTTTTAAAAAATGGTTCCTGGACTTCAAAAAATTGAGGGAAAAAAATTAAAGTAGCACCCTCATTGCAACTTCTATCTATGTCTGCAATTGCAATATTTTAAGGTCGATACTACATTGATTTGCTTTTTATTTGATCTTAGCAACATCAGATTTTCTATTGTTCATGATTGGCCAGGTTCAATCAAGAAAAGGGTAATCAGGAAAACTAACTTTGTTTCGGAGCAAAATTAAAAGCAAATCAATTGTGATTTAGTTTGGGCTTTGGACAGCAATAATGGAAATCAAGATCATGTTTTGCACATGGCACCAACAATATTATAATAAATCACTCCTTGTCCGGAATAGTGAGCTATCTGTCCACCCTAATTGTGTGCCAATGAGCTGTCTGCTATATGTGGACAAGCAAACGATCGTCAATATATCGCTTGTAAACAATACATTAATTGTTGCTTGTTTCCATAGCAATGTGATTGTTTAGAAATGTTATAAAGTTGTTTGACTGGACAATTCAATGACGTCATAACGGGCACTGCCTAGAGATTACCTGACTTATATCTCTATTCTAGGCATGATTTAGTACAAATAAAAATAACATAAAATTTACAGGTGTATTTTTCAACCTATTTCGATTTGTCCATTGCACTCGCCTGATATATCAAACAGCTTATTATTGTCCACAACCAGGATAGGCATGTAGCTCATTATTCCAGTCAAAGGACGATACCATTTGAAAGAGTAAAGTGGCTCTTTGTACGCAACAACGAACCGTCATTCCTTCCCTAACCTGACATGAAAGTACCCTGATTGTTGTCCTCAGATTGACCCTGCCCTGGAGGCCAAGGCTGCAGAGTGGACGGAGCACAGAGCGCCAGACGGCAGACCTTACTACTACAACAACAAGTTGAACGAGTCTACCTGGGAGAAACCTCAGGCCATGAAGGACTTCGAAGGTAGAAACTTGTGTAGAGACATGGTATTTTATAGTATTACAGATCTTAGTTTACATGTAGATTTGACTGTGTGCAGCGATAATCTTTTGCTTTATCTTCTCTAGACATATGGCTAGACAGTCTCGAAGCTAGGCCCCATAGAGTGACAGGTAATCGAAGATCTGTTAGACTGTATTTGTACTCTGTTAACTTTTGATTAAAAAATATTTGTTTTTAGGGTACTATGTCCCTTTAATGCTCACTTTCCCCCACAGTTGCAAAGATGGCTGCTGCCCAGGGTGTTGGCTCCATGCCTCCCTCACTCAACAGTTCCGTCAGTGCTGCCGTGGCCGCTGCTGCTGCTGCCGCCGCTGCCGCAGCTGCAGTTGAGGCTGAGGCCCAGGAGTTGGGAGGTGAGTGTCATTTGGAGCTCTCTGTAACATCTATCTATCTTTCTATCTGTAACATCATCTATCTTTTAGCACTTTCTGATTAAAGCTACACTATATTCCTTATCACAGTACCTAAAAAGTAGACTCTATCAGAAAGTGTAAAGAGTGGGCTGACAGTCTCAATTTATCAAAACATACTTAATTGTCCTCATACCACCAAGCTTATTGTCCTCACTCCTATGTGTCAGGGACCACCAACGGAGCGACAGAGACTCCCGAGGGGATGGACACGGACAGTGGGGACGAGCGAGGGGCCAAGAAAGACGATGAGAAGCCCAAAGAGAGCCCTCAGAAGTCCCTGGACAAGTCAAGACCTGTCTCCAGCACACCGGTGCCTGGCACACCCTGGTGAGTTGGCAACACTGTATTGCTCAGCACAAGCTTATCAGAGTAAAAAAAAATTAGTAAATGAAGTTAATGTTGTTAAATGAAGTTCACATACATTACCCTGTCAATAATACTTTGATTTTGTCATATCTGAACTAAAAATAATAATCCATATTTTGTTGGTTGTATTGTGCTACAGTATTACAGTATTTGCAAATTAATTTGTTTTAAAAGAGTCTAAAAGCCAACAGACAGGCATAAGTAAGGAAGATAAAGTATGTATATCTAGCCAAGTAATCAGTCCAATCCACAAGCAAAAGAATTATTAGATGTACTGTAGTTTGTTTTAATTTAGTAAATTTAGCTAATAATAGTCTGCGTATGTATAATTTAGGAAAGATCATTAACCGAAAATATAAGTTATGTAAATTTTGTGCTTTAAAAAAGATAACAGTAGTACTGTTACACTTGTCTTACTTAATTTTTGTTCAGACCTAGACTTGTTGCTTGAGCTAAACTAATTCAACGTAAATGTCTCCAGGTGTGTGGTGTGGACCGGAGACGCACGCGTCTTCTTCTACAACCCCAGCCAGCGCGCCTCGGTGTGGGAGCGTCCTCCGGAGCTGGAGAAACGTCCCGAGGTGGACAAGCTGACCCAGCGACCTCCGGACGCCATCGCGGGGGATAAGAAGAAGAGGGACGATTCCTCGAGCAGCGACTCCGAGGACGAGGAGCCAGCAGCCAAGAAGGCCAAAGTGGACGAGGTGGCCAAGGGTGAGTGAGGGTCACGTGACTGGTGGGGTCATTTTAGGATATGTCAAAGAAGGATTTGTCGTTGGAGCTTCAGTAGCTAGTTAAATGGAACCAGCTCGTCGTTAGGAATCTATTGAACTGGCTACTAAACTTTCTATGATGACTCTTTGTTATCCACCAAAGAAATGGTCATAGAAGGTTCAGTAGCTAGTTAAGTAAAACTGGCTTGTTGTTAGGAGTCTATTGAAAATGGCTACAGTACTGAATTTTTTATGATAATTTTTCTTTATTATCCATGTAAGCAATAGTGGTAGAATCTTCAGTAACTAGTTAAATGTAACCAGCTCATTGTTAGTAGTCTATTGAATTCGCTACTGAACTTTCTCCCATGACTTTTTATTACTGTATCTATGTATGACAGAATCATCACAAAAGTTTCAGTAGCCAATTCAATAAAAACAGCTCATCGTTAGAAGTCAAAACTGGCTACTAAATTTCTTTTTTAATCAAAGGTGGAAGTGTCATAAAAGATTCAACGACCAGTTCAATAGAATCAGGGGAGTCTTCAAATAACACCACTTAACATAAACTTAGCCTAAGACTGTCTTAGCGCAACAATAAAGAATACGCTAAGACTGTCTTAATTTTAAATTTTTCTTAATTTGTGTCATTTAAAGATCCCCCTGCAGCTCTTTGATAGAAGGCTATTAAATTTACTACTGAACGTGGCTCCTTCCAAGTAAAATAATACCATGCAAACATGGTCCACAGTTTAACATCCCTCTGGTGTTATTACAGAGGAGGTGAAGGAGGTTCCGGTGGTTGCTGCGGCGGTTGCGGCCACTCCGATCCTGGGAATGCTGGGCAACAAGAAGCAGATCGACGTGGGGAAGGAGGCGGCCATCGAGGCAGAGGTTCGAGCAGCCAGGGAGAGAGCCGTGGTGCCCCTGGATATCCGAGTCAAGCAGTTCAGAGAGATGCTGCAGGAGAAGGAGGTGAGGCTTGTGTTTCATTAGAGTCTGTTAAATCCTGTTAATCCAATGGAGGCTTCAAGTCAGCTGATTTTGCACCCCACCGTCCTATCTAAACCTATGTAAAAAAATCTTGAAATTGCTTTTTTTGGAATTAAAGAAATTTTTTAAGGGAAAATAAGCTCTTGATTCATTATCAGAAGACCCCTAAATTAACATATTCTAGTATAATTTCAGTGTTACTTAAAAAAAATATATATATACAACCTTAAAAAAATGTGTTATTTTTTTTAAAGTACTGCACGTAGATTTAATGAATATAGAAACAGTGAAAAGCGGTGCTTCCAGAGGTTTTTAAGTAATTTACACAATATTGATAGTGTATACTATATTTAATAGTTACTGAGAAAAAATTCAATTTTTCTAACATAATATGGTGGCTTATGGAGAAAATTTTCCCACTGGGGAACACTTGAAGCCTCTATTTCTTTTGTTCCTGAGTAAACAGAAATTTTTCAAAGTTACAAGTGTATGGTACATATCTACGTACAGTAACGCATAACACATTACTTTCTATTTCTATACTAACATATCTTGTGGTGGCAGCTATGATGATGTATATTTTTCGTCTCCTAATTCTTATGAGGAATGATGTACCTGAGACTGCCATGATTTGTCTTGTAACCCTCAGATGTTTTGCTTAGAATGCAGGAAATTTATCTCTTTGCAATAAGACTGATTATCACATTCTTGGTTAAAACATGTACAGATAGTCCAGAGAACTTGCACTTCCATATTCCCTTGTTAAACTGTGTCTACATGTCTCAATTCGTTCCTCCGCCTCAAGGTGTCGGCATTCTCGACGTGGGAGAAAGAGCTCCACAAGATCGTGTTCGACTCCCGCTACCTGCTGCTGACGTCCAAGGAGCGCAAGCAGGTGTTCGAGAAGTACGTCAAGGAGCGTGCAGAGGAGGAGCGTCGAGAGAAGAGGAACAAGATGAGGGAGCGCAAGGACGACTTTCGCAGACTCATGGAGGAGGCTGTCCTGCACGGAAAGTAAGTATTGTTCCTGAGGGGGGTTGTCGGCATTTATTGCCTCAAGACTTATAAGTAATGGATAACTTTCATGACAAAATTTGATTGCAGAAATAAATAAAGGACACTAAATTATGCGACTCTAATTTTCTTCAGATTTTTTAGAACCCTGGAAGTATTGCTAAAAAGTTATTTAAAAGGTTAAGTTTGAACACCCCCCCCCCCCTTTTAGTCCATATTATTATTTTATTAAGAAGTGACGTCAATAGACGCCTCCCTCTGTGCTTCAACAAAGCCATGTTCTTTTTCATTTGTTATTATTTGTTATTATTTATTTATTTATTTATTTATTTATTTATTTATTTATTTATTTATTTATTTATTTATTTATTTATTTATTTATATTTTTTTAATTTTTTATTTATTTTGTGATTAAACTGCACATCTTCTGTACCACCTCCACACACTACAAAGTCCGTTTGTCTTGTTTTGCCGCAGGTCTTCGTTCAGTGAGTTTGCTCAGAAACACGGGAAGGACGATCGCTTCAAGAACATAGAAAAGATGAGGGAGAGGGAAGGACTCTTCAACGAGTTCATCCTGGAAGTACGCAAACGAGAGAAGGAGGAGAAGGTGCTACGTCGAGAACAGGTAAACATCTCTCAGACCCTCTCGCAGTGTCAAACTTCTCTCTTGTGTGTTACCTGGTCTTTTACTGTGCGTCCCAAAATACGTTACTTTATCCATTACATGGATGAAAAATTAAAGTTATGTCCCAAAATATAACATTTTGTCTCCTACATCCTCTAGAAAATAGATGACAGATTAAAGTTGTGTCTCAAAATTTAATATTTTATCTCCTACATCCTCTAGAAAATAGATGACAGATATTTGAGGAGGCATACATGACCAAAATGTGTCAATTTCCCCAAAATACCAACCAACCAGATGACAGATTAAAGTAAAGTTGTGTTCCAAAATTTAGTATTTTATCTCCTATATCCCCTAGAAAATAAATGACAGATTAAGGTTGTGTCTCAAAATACAACAATTTGTCCTCTCTCTCTTTCCTTATCCCCTACAAAATGGCTGGAAATTCCATCTTTACTGTATATTGACTTAAGAAGATAGTGTCCCTAAGATTAAACGAGAAATGATATGGGACGCATGGTTAATGTTTACCACAATGCTACGACTTTTATGCAAGTTTAATCAAAATTTGTTTGATGAAATAAATTTTCTTTGTACTTCTAGTATAACTAGATAGATTGGGAAATAATTTAGGAATAAATTAAAATTAAAAGAAAACAATTCTTTTAATACTGCAGTTATTAATTAATAAATCAATTTAATTTGGAAAATATTTTTGTTTTTAGTAATTTGGTGATCATACTGGTATGTTAATATTCTATTTTAACTGTAAATTTTAATTTAAATGAATACATAGTTTTTGGCAATTTACTGAATACGTTCTTGACCTTGCTTTATTATTAATCATTAATGGATTTTTATAAAAACTAGGAGATCGAAATTGAAATATAAAAAAAACTGCAAAGAATCGTATAATATTAAACCTTAGAAAATGTAATTGTCTCCTATTAACTTTTCAATATTTTAATCTTTTTAGTTACGTATTACCTTCCTACCTGATTAATCTTTTTGGGACATTTAGAATAGTTGTTCATACCAAAACTAATAGTCAAGCATCAATTTTAGTGTCTAGAAAATGAAAGTACTGAAGTAATTTGCTTTTAATATTCTACGAAAAATTAGGTTATTAAAGATAATATTTTTTTGACAAACAGGTGTATCTCCATTAAAATAAAGTGTGATGTACTTTAGCATGTAAAAAAGGAAAGCTTTTTTGTCAATATATTTAATGATACAGGTGCAGTTTTGATGGAGATAACTACAATTAATATTCTTTTATCAAATGTTTTTCAGTATTGTTTTTGTTGTACATCGTTTTGTATATTTCACTGTTCTCTTAGGTTGTGATACATTGATTATAATTTTTCAGGCAAAGTTTTAAATGTTTTTCAGATATTTGTCATGTTTTTATTGTTTGCACAGAATTGATAGTAAATTAAATTAGATTTCAAATAGTTTCTGGGAATTTGTTTTTAAGTAGAAAGAAATTTCTTACTTATTAACAAATGACTGGAATATAATGTTTTAGCTGTATAAATTATAAGTTGAAAGGTTTATAAAACCTTATACTTAATTGGTTAAATTTTGACTTATGTTTTTCTTTACTAATGAAAATTATGTCATTTCATTTTGATTATAATTTGGACATAGTTAACTCATTCAAATAATTTTTCATTAATGTAAAAAAAGAGTAAAAAGTTAATTTTCTCTAATGATTCTTTATTATACAAAAATTAATAAAAGGGATAGGGGGGAGGGAAGGGGGAATGGTTTCTGACATAAATTTAATGTTTTCTTTTTAAATAACTCTTGTTTGTTTTCAAAAAATTCTTTAACATACTTTTAAAAGCAAATAAGGATAAAAAAATTAATTACTTTCAGTGATTTTATAACTATTTTGCTATTGTCCAAGGGTTAACTATGTCTTCTAAAATTGTGTGTATATCATTGGCTTTTTTTTTTAAAGTACAAAAAGAGTCAAAATGCTAATTTAGTGCCCAAATTTGATATGTAATACATTGTAATTTAGTGATTTGTGATTTATTCTCTATGATTTAATTGAATCAAATTTTCTTTCCACTATAAGGAAACACAAGAGATTATGTATTGATTATTTAAAATACTAACTTAATTTTTGTATGTTTGTCATTTTGATAAAGTTTTTTTAAGTTAAAGTTGGGCACTAGAATGGTATATGATAGATGACATTGAAATAATTATTTTTTACTATAAAATATTTACTGCATGTCCCAATTTTGGCTCATGCTTTTTTTAATGGCCTGGTAAGAGCCATATATAAATGTTAAATTAAATCCAGAGCCAAAATTATTGCTTAAAACAATTTAAATATATTTATATTTTTTTGTAAATTACAGACTTTAGAAACAAATTGTTATTATATTTTGATGAAAATTTAGTTATCAGAATAACTTGCTTGCACAATTAATAAATATTTCAGCTTTGTTCGGAGTTCTAATAAATATTTCTCTGTGGTTGTTAATAATTTCAGATGTGTTCGGCTGTTTTATTTGTATTTTTATGTTTTTTTATGAATGTGGTTATAAATTTGTAAAATCTGTATAATAATTTGAAAATAATAAATTTTGTATTATATTGTTAAATATAATGTTGCTTGTAAAAATGACATAGTAGCAATTAAAATAGTAATGGGCTTTAAATTATCTTACAATTTAACATTTAAATAGATAAAATATTAATTTAAAAAATTAAAACAACAATTAAGCAACATACATTACATTGTTAAGGGGCATTCACAAAGTTTTAAGGCCACATTTAGGGCTCGATAATTTAAGACCAGAAATTTTGGGTCTAAAAAGCATGCCTAAAATCAGGCTTTAAATTATCGAGCCCTAAATGTGGCCTTAGGGCTTTGTGAATGCCCCTTTGTATTTCGTGAAGTGAGAGAACCCCATATTTTGTATCATTATTATTATTTTTATGGTTTCTTTAAATTGAAATATTTTCCCAGTCATTATTCTTTATGATGTCAAATTTTTACAAGTAAATGATATCACTATGCTTTGCAACATAATTTTAAAATTGTTGGTGGTTTAATTTTTTTTGAAAACTTGAAACAAAATATAACAATAATTACAATAAAAAAATTTTATTGCTACTTGTACAGAAAATATTCAAAATAAAGAGAATTTGATACTGTTAAGATTTTGCTTGATAATTGAGTTTCAGACTTAAATTCAATTTCAAATTGTATGCTAAAAGTTGAGCAATAAAGTTGTCAATGGAGTATCGACCTCAATTTATTTTTATTATTATTGCAGAAATGGATAGAACGTGCAAACTTATGCTACCCTGATTTTTTTTCGGATTTTTTAGAGATCGGGAACTATTTTTAAAAAAATTATTGAAAGTTCTTTTTGTGACGCCGCTTCTTAAGAAAAAGATAGGACTTGCCGCCTCGTGATGCCACAAAAAGGATTTTCAATAGTCTTTTAAAAATAGTTCCCGGACTCTAAAAAATCTGAAAAAAAAATAGGGTAGCATAACTTTGCACGCTCTATCCATTTCTGCAATAAAAAAAAAATTGAAGTCGATACTCCATTTAGTTCCTTAACGCCAATTTTATTTTTATTTTCGTCTGCTCTTTCAAAGCAAATTATTCCAGTGTACTATAACTTTTGATTCTTTTGTGAATGTAGACTTAACATATAATTTTGTGAAACATACATGCACATTAATCTCTTACAGAGCTCAAAGAAAAAAATTATTTTTGCTACTATGTCATTTTTGTTTGATGAAATGGTAGTCAACATTTTTTTTTTTTTTTTAAGAAGACAGGCACAAATTTGGTTGGCTAGCTCAATGTCTAATGAGTTGGTATTTGTTGTGTTACGTTCCACACAGACTGCGAACCTCTTCTTGTCTTCTCTCATTGGCTGGATGCTGTCTTTGCTGCTGCTAACAACGACGATACCCAAGGACGACGATGATCTAACGACAATCTACCTCGCCATGACATGTTCTACATGAATTGAACATGATGGTACTAAAAATATACACGTAATTCCAAAAAAAAAAAAAAGAAAAAAACAAACAAACAATATTTTTGTTTTTTCTTGGTCAATATTAATTTCTTTGCCGTGATATAGTATATTTTTATATATATATATTTATATATATATATAAATTGATAAACGGATAAATTGAGATTCCATATTGATATTAGAGGTGGTTTGTAAAGATATGGCTGCAGAGTTTTAGTGTTTATACAAATTTTAATATCTTAGTTTAAAAGTTTTACAAAATATTGCAGTATAATTAATATATCACCTCTGATTCATATGTACAATCTATTACATGCAAAACAAGTTAAATACCTTTGTGTTTTGAAAATGAATGCTAATTTCATTTCAATATTAAGTTGAAGTATTAATTAAATTTTATTGTGGGTGCATGATTAATTTTGACACCCCCATAACCTTTAAGGGTAAGGTAACGCCACCAATGTTAAAAAAATTCCCTCACACAAAAATTCTGAAAAAAATTTAAAATGTTCTCCTCTACACCCCCTATCAGTAGCTAAAATATCAGGTATACAAATTCGATCTAGTTTTTGAGTTATGAATTTTTAAAGTTGACTAATTTAACATGGGAGTTCCATTTCTCCATGTTAAAGTAGTCAACTTTAAAAATTCATAACTCAAAAACTAGATCGAATTTTTATGCCTGATATTTTAGCTACTGATAGGGGGTGTAGAGGAGAACATTTTAAAATTTTTTTTAGAATTTTTGTGTGAGGGATTTTTTTTAACATTGGTGGCGTTACCTTACCCTTAAAATTTGTAATTTTTCACCCCCTTTTCAAATATACAATATTTTGCATTATGCTCACCCCTACATCGTCTCACAAACATATTTTTTTTTTCAGTATTCATTGTCTGCTAATTAATTTAATTAAAATATAATTTTATAAACATAACAATTACAAAAATTATTGTAAGAAGTACGTACCTTTTACAGTTTTTTTTTTTTTTTTTTTTTTTTTTTTGCTGTTGTAAATATTAATTTATTTGCAATTTCTCTTATGCTAAAACTAACAGTAATTTATTTAATTAACTACTGCTGGCAAAGATTTTAATATATTATATCATTACAGTAGCTTCACATTTAATATTAATATTAAAATTAGATCATAATTAGCTTTTTTAAAAAAGTTTAAAATTTGTGAAGTAATTTCAAAATAGCTGTACAGAATTATTTATAAAAATGCCTTTATTATTGCAATAAATGTCAATGACAAAATAGCATAACTTTCTGGTCTGGCATTTTTATGAATAAATATTTTATCATGTACATTTTTGTAAGAAGTGCTTACTTTGAATATGTATTTTTTTTTTTTACAGATTTTAGTGGTGTTTTGTCCAATTTTTACAACCTAGCTATTTTAAATTACATCTTGATTTTAATATAATTAACAAAATACAGAACAAAATAAATTTACTTTATTTTGGAAGTTATTTTAAAATCAAATTCTATGCCATGAAATTTTAGGTTGTTACTACAATATTTTAGCATAATATTTTATTTGAATTTGTTACAGATTTGTTTTAATTTTGAAAAAAGCATTTCTAAAATTGTTCCATGGTATGGAATGATTTAGAATGGCTATGCTGTAGTTGTGACATCATCTGTTTTTAATTATGTTATTATATGTTGTGTTTTTGTCAATCAAATTTAATAATATCAATAATTTAAATGTAATTTGATTGGCAAATATGTATACTAATTTTCTCTGTCTTTACAGCTTGATTTTATGCATGAACTTCATTAGTGTTAATTTTTTAAAGTTTTTTAAAGAAATTAAATTAATATTTAAATATATATTTTTTTAGTAAATATAATTGAAATTAAATTAAATTTAAATATTACAATTTTAACTATAGTATATTTTCTACCATGTATTTTAATATTTTTATTTTCAGGTACATAATTATAAAAACATTCAATTTGATAATTAAAAAGTTTTTTATGAAATTGAAAATTTACTTTTCAGAAAACAGAATTTTTGAATGCATTTTTGGCTTAACTATTTTACATGACCAGAATTGACGCAAATGTTATTTTTTTTTTTTAATAGTATAACATATTTTTTAAATAATATTTACTGATAAAAAGAATTGGAATTTTGGTATCAATTGTTGTACTTATTAACTCATATTTCAATGTTGAAATATTATTGAAATTCTAAGAAATTAATTAATTATAGTAATTTTTTTTAAAAAATATTTTTTGCTAATTTTGTTTATAAAATGTATGCATGAAAGTAATGTGCTTATTAAAGAGAATTAATTTTGATATTTACGTTTTTTCTGAACAAATTTTTCTCCAGTTTTAAAAAAAAAGGGAGTACCACAATTGAAAAGAAGTTAAAATTTGCCTTGTTATTTTTTTTTCTACCGAGCTCAGATTTTTAATATTTTTTACATTTGTGTCGCTTGCTGGTCATGTAAGATTCATAGTCGATTTGTTTGTGAGGGTTGTCTGTCACTGAGTTCTGTTGCTAACATCACTCTGTCACTGTCCTAGATCAAGAAGGACTTCATGGCCCTGCTGAGAGAGACAGAGAGCATCGACCGTCACGCTAGATGGTCGGACTTCAAGAAGAAGCTCGACTCTGACCCACGGTGAGTTGTTATCTTTCTGTCCCCTTTTATTGAACTCTGAGGCATGGTGCTCATCAGTTGCAGTGTCTTACATGTTATTCTCAAGATTACAAGTTTCAACCAATCTTAAGCCTGTACACGGGGTATTGTTTCCACCCTTTTTCCCTCCTTAAGGTAGAGATAACGTCGGTCAGCTGTTTTTTGTTAGCTACATTTGATTAACATGTAAACCTTAGCAAATTCACAAAAATTCTGAAATTTTTTTGAGAGGCAGATATTAGTGCCTAAAAGCCATAGAAAAAATTTCAAAACAATTTAACGAGCCGATTTTTTTAAATTAATTTATTAAATTTTCAGCATAGGGCTTTTCCATGGAGAGAAAAACTAAAAAATTAATTAAAAAAAGTCAGTTCGTTAAATTGTTTTGAAACTTTTTCTATGGCTTTTAGGCACTAATATCTGCCTCTCAAAAAAATTTCAGAATTTTTGTGAATTTGCTAAGGTTTACATGTTAATCAAAGGGAGCTAAAAAAAACAGCTGACCGACGTTATATCTACCTTAATCAAGAGACAGTACTTATTATGGCTAAACAAATTAAGATTACCACCTGAAGTAGCCGGAACTGGAAGGTTTATGGCTGAACAACTAATGTGAAAACTTTAAAACTTTGCAGATAGGTTGAAATCCCTAGTATAAATCTGAATTAGAAAGTCCAGAAACCTTGCATTCCCTGCTACTTTCTGTGATTATTTTTCATTGGTCTAGCTGTAATATAATTGTAAGAACTTAAGATTTGTTTACTAAAGAAAAGGAAGAGATTTCATTTTGACCTGAAAAAGGAAAGGATGGGAAGACTCAATGCTTTGGCTACTCTTCTGTCCTGCTAACAAATTTTTCCTGGTCTCGTAACTAACAAGTCTCAATTCCTTGATTTTTCAGGTACCGTGCGGTAGAGTCGAGTACCGCTCGAGAGGACTGGTTCCGTGACCACCTACGCCTGCTGAAGGAGGAGCGTCGTCGCGAGAAGGAACACAAGGAGCGCGGGGGTCGTGACAAACACGGGGAGAAGAGCAGCAAGGAGAAGCGAGGAGAGGAGAAGGTCGCCGCCGCCGCGCCGCTGGCCGAGGGGACGCCGACCTTGAGCACCGCCGTGCCGGCCAAGGAGAGGGACAAGTCGGAGGAGAAGCAAGAGGACGACAAGGAGCCCATGGACGAAGATGTAAGTTGACCTGATGAGATTTTCATGTCTTTGTTTACAAGTAAATTAGACATTGTTTTGTAATATTGAAAAAAGTAGAATTCTATATTAATTTTGTAGAGAATAAAATTAAAATTGATTAATTAAAATACAGTCATTCAAGTTAAGAAAAAAAAATGGTTTAAGTTCTTTGAAAGTAGGGAAAAATACAATCTTTCAATTTTAATTGTGTATATTATTTACTTCTCTTTCGCATCAAATGTAAATCATTATTTCGTTCTAATGCCATCTTATTGACTTGTAGGTCATATCCCTAGGAAGTCACCAGCAGGGATACCATGCCTGTTCCTTCTCTCTCCCCCCTTTCTTTTTATTAGTTTAAATTTGTGTAATATACATCTTTTATTATTGTTCACTGGAAACTAGCTACTCAGACATGAATAAGAATAAAAATACTCCTATACTAGAGTATCAAAATTCAACCTTTTGCAAGAAAATAAAACACATTGACATTTTGTTTGACAGGATGAGGAAGATGAGCTTGATGCTGAGGAGAGGGAGAGGGAGAAAGAAAGGGAGAAGCAGCTTCGTGTGGAGGCGAGTCTCAGGGAGAGGGAGAAGGAGGTCCAGCGCACCCTGGCCACACACCTCAGGGACCGAGACAAGGAGCGTGAGCACCACAAACATGACGAGGCCGTGCAGCACTTCTCCGCCCTCATGGTCGACCTGGTGAGTTCTTCCTCAAGAATGGGAATTATATTGGCCTTAGGTATTTAATTATATTGCCAGGATAGGAAAATAATAATAAATTACATTTATATTGGCCTTAGGTATTTAATTATACTGCCAGGATAGGAAAATAATTATCAAGTACATAATAATTGTCAGTTTTAGTGCACAAAGATTGCATGAATTGAGCAGAATATAATTTATGGCACAATTCACAAAAGAAGTTAACCACTCATTATTGTAGTTAAGTGTCATTGAGTTATGCTAATGCTTACCGTGGTTACTGAGAAACCTGAATATCTTTCTGGATAACTCTTTTGTGAATAGTGTCCATAATCTCTTGCATTTTATCTGAGAATCTTCAATGATTCTTAACCCAAATTTTTAGCAATTTATTGTTACAAGGTTGTATCTTGGTTATAAAAAGTGAACATATACACTTTAAATATACTGTATGACCTTTTGTGGAAATGGTTTATGTACATTTTGACAGCCTTCATTCTTTTCATTCTCAACTTGGCTCCGAATTAACTGACATTCTGTCTTCAGGTTCGTAACTCGGACCTGAGTTGGCGGGAGGCTAAGCGACAGTTGCGCAAGGACAGTCGCTGGGAGCTGGCGGAGCTGCTCGATCGTGAGGAG